>ML833319.1:49367-61652 GCA_009831015.1 Picea engelmannii
TCTGTGTGCATTGGTGATGACCCTTTCATTCCATCCTCACATGATCCATGTGATTTTTTGATCATTTATCTCCCATGCATCATGTTTCTTCTCTTAAATAGAATCCATTTTACTTGTTTTATTTTCTTTAGAGCTTGTTGTCGAAGTAATTCCACAGAGGAAAACCATTGTAGAGCGTTTAAGAAGCAAATGCATGCATGCCAGATGGCTGCCACATTGGTTATGGAAATCTGGAAGACTTGATATTTGTACACCTGCTGTGATGGTGATTTTTGATATCAAGGTTTGGGCCAACAATATAAATGTTTAATAAGTTCCAAGCTCCTGTTGATGAGCAACAATGAAATTTCTTTCATTTTCATGAAACTCATAGTCTTGGAGAGCTTCCATTGCAGTTACCAAACAATTTGGATTAACAAAGTAAACAAAGCACAGAGAAAGAGGCTCTCCTCCATAATTTATAGTTTCCTTATCCACAAACATAACTTCCTTAAAACCAACAAAAAAACAAAATATGTGCACTGCCTCTCTACGAGTGCGTTTAGCAGGGAGGCTCTGAAAAATAGGATGTTAGATTTATCTGATGGAACATCATCATACCTCCTCCAAGGATATTTTAGTTGGCTATCCTTGAAACCAAACCCTCACAGGCTTCCATCTTTTCCAACCCACGAGCACTCACAAGCTCTTCCTTAGTGCCTTCAACACTCGAGCTTGTCACCTGCAAGTTTAAATTGAACTCCATTTCTTAGAATTGGATGTACACTTGGCTATTTTTCACTCAAACATGGCACTTGGAGGCATTGTAAAAATTCATCGAACCCTTGATGGTGCTACCTATGATCGCATATGGTTCTCATCCATGGACATCTCCAACACCTGCAAATCTCGACAACTGGCACCTTCCTCAAACACTTACTAGTTACTCTATCCATTGTTGCATGATGTTAACACTTTGGATTTAACAACTATTGCATTGTTTTTTTTATTTTCCTAGTGGGACATATCCCACATGGAAGGGTGTAAAATATTTATGGTGTTGAAATACACCAATGTTCCCATAATTGTTCGATGCATTGAGAAATATACCCCTCTTCCTTGGTGGCTTAGCTTGTGGCATTTGGTGCTAATATTTGTGTTTTTGACTTAGTATGTAGACTTGGATCTTAGTGCTTGGTAGACTTGGATCCCAGTAACTGGTAGACTTGATTAAATAATTAGAGATTGGGCCTGTAGGCCCAATATTTTTGGCCAAAATAATAAGCCCGAGAAACCAAATTGGCTAAATATCCAAAAAGAACCTTTTGTTTCTTCAACATGTAAAATGTTGCTCAAATCATTTTTGTAATTATGAACTTTGATTTCAAATGGAAATGGGAAATTATTATGATTTTAAAACATAATAATTGTTATAATTAGGCTTTGGCAATCAAAACAAATGCAAATCCATTTGAATAAATTGAGCTATTAGAAGGATAAAAGGTCTTAACAAGTTTTGTTGCTTGGGAAGACTATGACAGGAACTCTAAAATTTATAATTCATACCAGGACAAAGATCACAGGATCTTTGACAAAAACCGACAGTAAGAGCTCATCAAGAATTGATGAAATAATTTGGATGATATGGGAACGACAAAAGATTCAAAGATTTTTCAAATATGGAAAACAAATTGGTGAAGGAGATAAAATTTTAATGGTGTGCATTTGAGCGCTAACATAGAATCCAACTGGGATGGAGGCCTCCCTATGAGGATCCAAGAACCTAGTAGTTCTAGTGGCCTTATCCATCGTGCTATGGAGTCATTTGTGCAACCAACATCTGTAACACTGCCAAAATCTGCCACTTATTCAAGCAAATTGATAAACCTCTTGCAAACAAAACTCATACTACAAATCTGATCACACTGTGAAAAATGAATAAAATCAAATGCTCGGGAAGCGATCTTATTACCTATGCTACCCTACTCTAACCAGATCTCCAATTTGGTCAAGTAAATGCAAATTTCCACAACAACCTTTCAAGTAACTTCATGACTGAAATAATCCCATCTCTACCACTGATTAATAAATAATAACATAAATATAACATAAGCCATAAAAACTTCTTCAGATAATCATACTGACCCACAAGTGTCGGTGAAATGATGAACTCTGAAATATTCAAATAATTTGAAATATATGACTCCAATAAAGCTGCTACTAGATCTTCAAAACCATGATCAAAAACTTTTAGATCCAGATAAGATGAATTCCATTACACACATTCCCTTTTACTGGGAAAGATGTGAGTTTCTTGTTCTTTCGAGATCAACTCTTGATCATCAAGAGTGACAGTTTCCTCTTCAGAATAATGACCATATGATAATTTTATAGTAGGAGATAAAATATTTTGATTATGATCAGCTAAAAATATGTAGTTATCTATACAATCATCCTTTACTACATGCTCAAGCTGATTTGGAAAATGATCATAAACATGACATATATCTTGATCCATAGAAAAATATGAAAAAACTGTTAAATACCATCCCAAATCTGAATCACACTCACATTCTTGTTTCTCTTGTGCATGCAAACTTTCAGCAAAAGCCTGATCTTGAATCCTTTTGCAAGATCGAATTTTGTCCTCAACTTCTTTAGCATCCTCAAACAATCGTCTTAATGATGAAGATTTTCTTTCTCTTAGGAGAGGGAAAAAATTTGGATTCTGAGCTACTATGTAGGAAACCATAGCTGCAGTCTCAGAAGGGTGTATCTCCAATGGCATGCTAGGATAAAAACTGTAAAACCTCTTGTTGAAGACAGCCAAATCTTCATCTTATTTTCTCCTCAAAACATGAAAATCAGTCAGGTATTGATCAAAGGACTTATTCTCACCCCAATATTTTGAGAATGCATAATAAAAATCATTCCAAGAACTAATGGAACCAAATCCCAGATATTTAAACCACAAAGCAGCCTCCCCAACCAAAGATTTCGAAAATAATATCATGACAACATAGTCATGCATAATTTCCAAATTATCAATGAAATTTTGAAAAGTTTCCAAATGCTACTCAGTTGTAACATGATCCTCTCCAGTATACTGGGGAACATACTCAACAAAGTTGGGAGGGTAAGGATGGAGGCGATATGGAAACCTGAGAGGTTTAAACATTTTCTCCTTGATTCTAGAATGAAATTTTGTACGCTGAAAGTCAAGTTTAACTAGATGATTACAATGTTTAGCAAAAACTTTAGAAGGTAAATCAGCCTCATGATTCCCATGACTATAAGGATACTCAATTTTAGGAGGGATTGAGATATGAACCATATTTCTCAATAGGATGAGATGAGGAGACATGATCAACATCTGCAACACAGGAAGAATGGAGACCTTATTCTTCCAAAGAGGGGTATATAAAGGAAGGTTAATTATCATCAGGTAAACAAAGAAAAGGATAATCCTTTTTTTATGTAAAGGGAAAGACACGAATGAACTGATGAACAAGAACAAAAGTTCATAGAAAAGACAAATGAGATGATACCTATTTTTTCCCTTCCGTATTTTCATCTTTTTGTCAGTGGGATCCTTCCCTCAATGGATTTTTTGATTGTGGATTCCCCAAGTAGATTATTACAATCAATTTATGTGTCCCTCTCTTGTCTACCATCAAGAATTGGATCTATGTCGTTCTTGCAGGGAAGCTTGCTTCTTACTTCACTCCCCGACAACGACGCCAAGAATGTTAGCACTGTAGGTCACACTTTGACTGCTAATGTGTAAGCTCAACACCCATCGGTATTTTAAAGATAGTTTTATGATAAGGTAGAAAATGGATGAAAACTCAAGAAAACAATGTTAATGATAGATCACTCCATACAATATACACTAGCAAGTAAGGTTTTGAATAACATAGATCCGGATTTAAAGAGTGAAAATGGATGGATGGAAGACATGGAGAGGAAAGATGAAATATGTCTAACACTTACATTAGGTAGTAGATAGACATATGAATAAAACCTCTGAAACAAGAACTTCTTATAGTCAAAGGGAAACTCTGATAAAATTATAAACAGTATTACAACAGATCCTCCATTGCAACAAAGATACAATTAAGCCTATTGAATCATTCAATAGATAGTAATCAGAATTAGATAGAAAATGTAACAAGGAAGAAGAATTGATTTCTATTATCCAAAATGTCTTAGTTATGATACATACAACAAGTGCTTTCCTCTGTTACATAGATAGTGTAAAATATATGAGTCTCTATCACTCCTTTCGAACCTTGCTTCAGTCTTACAATGCCCTATCTTATAGCCTAGGTTGTCATTGACAACTTTACAATTTGAATAACCATTATTGCATAGGATTCCTATGCCTAAAGGTGGTGTGACTACAATTGTCAAACATAAATAAAACATAATGCTAAAATTTAGGCTAATGCTAGAAACGTCTTCAAAAACTTCCTTATGTATGATGAAGTGTCCATTTAAGTGCATATCCCTTTAGCAGGTGGCCTCCCAACTCGCAACTGACCATCATACAACTGGCTTGCATCCATTTTTGACATCTGGCAATTGTTTCTCCCTTCAAAACTCCAAAACATGAGTTCGCAATGCCAATTTGCAGCGTCTGTTTACAATTAAAACCATGGCACCAATGTTCTTCTTTGCAACCATAGCATTTAAAACTGGAGTGCACTTCTTAAGGAGTGAGGCATGTTCAACTGAGATCACAATAGTCACTTAAATTTCCACAGAAAATATGCTTTCTGATGAATCACTTTGTCAAATATCCATCCTCGAACCTCAAACTTTGACCTTATCAGACCATTTTCTATAAGAATATTATTCTACAACAAGTTTCCAGTGCATACAATGTAATTTTTCTACCTTGGACTGCAAGCTGGATGTGTATTCTCTTTTGTTCCTTATTGCATGCTTGATTGCTTTTGGAATTTTTTGGAAGTTGATGAAAGGTTATAGAGGATGTCATGAACTCTCTGTTGATGTAATTCTTCAAAATCTTTATAATACATATAGTGAAACTCAATAAAAACCAATATATTTTCTCTCAGCAGCCGAACATCATCTAGTTCTTTGAAACTGAAATGATACTTTGAATACTTATTTATTCAAATTTATAGTAGGTCCTCTTTTATCGGGTAGACAAGCATTAAGAATCTAGTTGGATATGAATAGTCCACAACAACAAGGTTATCATATCCTAAGTTTAGCCAGTCTTCAACTTTGAATCAATCTTATTTTTGTCCACCTTAGAATCTTGTCGAATTCTATTCATATCATATTGTAATAGAGCTTTGTATGATGAACATTTAATGTTGACACTATCCAACACATCAGAAGCTAGACTCTACATTTGGATTGGTTAAGAGAATTTCTAGCTTCTAGACTCAATCTTCTTCCCTAACTTGTTACTCGCATCAAGCCTTTTCAGTATGCAACAAATTATCCACAATTGCAGCTGCATTCAAAGAGGCATTTTGCATACATTTGACAATATATGTTACTTACATGCCAATAGAAACTACAAAATATCCTTGTGCACTGGTGATGATCCTTTCAATTCCATCCCCACATGATCCATGTGACAATTTGATCATCTATCTCCCATGCATCATGTTTCTTCTCTTAAATAGAATCCATTTTACTTGTTTGGTTGTCTTTAGATCTTGTTGTCGAAGTAATTCCATAGAGGAAAACCACTCTCGAGCATTTAGGAAGAAAACATAGGCATGCCAGATGGCTGCCACGTTGGTTATGGAAATCTAGAATACTTGATATTTGTACACATGATGTGATGGTGACCTTTGATATCAAGTTTTGGGCCAACAATAGAACTGTTGAAGAAGTTCCAAGCTCCCATTAATGAGAAGCAGTGAAATTTCTTTCATTTTCATCAAACTCATAGCCTTGGAGAGATGCCATTGCAGTTACCACACAGTTTGTATTAACAAAGTCAACAAAGCACATAACAGGAGGCTCTCCTCCATAATTTCTAGGTTCCTTATTCACAAACCTAACTTCCTTAAAACCAAAAAAAGAACAAAATATGTGAACTGCCTCTATGGGAGTGCATTTAGCAGGGAGGCCCCGACAAAAAGAATGTCAGATGTATCTGATGGAACATCATTAGACCTCCTACAAGGATATTTTAGTTGGTTATCCTTGAAGCCAAACCCTCAAAGGCTTCCATCTTTTCCAACCCATGAGAACTCACAATCTCTTCCTTAGCACCTTCAACACTCGAGCTTAGCACCTGCAAGTTTAACTTGAACTCCGTTTCTTAGCATTTGATGTAACACTTGGCTCTTTGTTTCTCGAAAAACACACTTAGATGCATTGTAAGAATTCACCAAACCCCTTATGGTGCTACCTTTGATTGCAGATGGTGCTCAGGCATGGACATCTCCAACACCTGCAAATCTCGGTAGCTGGCACCTTCATCGAACACCTTCTAGTTTATTTTTCCATCGTGACATGATGTTAACACTCTGGATTTAACAACTATTGCATTTTTTTTTTTTTCCCAGTGGGACATATCCCACATGGATCGGGTGTAAAATATTTATGGTGTTTAAATACACCAATATTCCCATAATTGTTTAACGCATTGAGCAATATACCCCTCTTCCTTGGTGGCTTATCTTGTGGCTTTTGGTGCTAGGATTTGTTTCACTGACTTAGTATGTAGACTTGGATCCCAGTGCTTGGTAGACTTGATGAAATAATTAGAGATTGGGCCCGTAGACCCAATATTTTTGGCCAAAATAATAAGCCCAAGAAACCAAATTGGCTAAAAAGACAAAAAGAACCTTTTGTTTCTTCAACATGTAAAATGTTGCTCAAATCCTTTTTGTAATTATGAAATTTGATTTCAAATCTAAATGGGAAATTATTATGATTTGAAAACATAATAATTGTTATAATTAGGCTTTGGCAATCAAAACAAATGCAAATCCATTTGAATAAATTGAGGTCTTAGGAGGATAAAAAGTCTTAACAAATTGTGTTGCTTGGGAAGACTATGATAGGAACTCTGACATTTATAATGCAAACTAGGATAAAGATCACGAGATCTTTGACAAAAACTGACAGTAAGAGCTCATCAAGAATTGATGAAATAATTTGGAGGATATGGGAACGATAAAAGATTCAAATATTTTTCAAATCTAGCACAAAGTTTGGTGGATCTAAAATTTTAATGGTGTGCATTTGAGCGCTAACACTTTATTTTCTATAAAAAACATGTCTTGACAACTTGGGGTGCAATACAACTATGATTAGTGTTAGTACCTTGATCTACAGGGGATTTTTAATTAAAATTTGTTGCTATGTTCCAACAGCACATGTGTCGAAAACATACACGCTACTAGAACAATGATATTCTTCCAGCACCATCATAAAACATCATATCACTTCTCAAAAATCCTTGAATTCTTCGCCGGGTTCATTTTTGGGCCATATCTAGGTTGCTTATGTTATTGAATAATATTGTGGCCTATTCTTGTAAAAATAAAAAGAATATATTGGCCTATGAGGCCAATCTCTATGTTATAGAGATCCCAAGCCCGAGTACTAGGGAGAGTGTTCAAAGGCATTCTTGTAATTTTTCATTTATAAAAATAAAAGGTGGGTAAAGAAAAACCAAATATCCATACTTTCAAGAGCCAAAATTCATCATAGGTCAAGTGTAACACATCCACTATGGAAATAAAAAAAATTCGGCCTTCTTCATCTTTTCTCTGATGAAGAGAATTCCATGAATCCTTACAGGGCCTGATACAGACCCTGCTATCCCTTAACCGCACTCATATGATCAGCGGCTATGACCACAAGCCTTATCATATTTTGTAATTTGGGAAATTGCGATACATATATTTCCATTTCTCTCTTGTCTTTCGAAGGGTTGAAACCCGAAATGGGTCTAACCATTTAACAAGGTTGACAGCGAGCCAAAACAAGTTTTGGGTGTTCTACCCTTCGGGGTTTCGCATATTGAAATTTCAGGGTATGCGATGTCAGGAGAACTTACCATTGGGTATCTCGGGTGCCGAAACACCGAAAAACCATGTCTCATCTGCACTATTATTATTTTGGGGTTTCGCACTTCGGGCTTTCGGGACTAGCGAGTACAATAGAACTTGCCAATAGGTATCTCGGGTACCGAAATAACGAAACACCCAATATTATTTGTGCTAAGCCATTTCGGTGTTTCTCCTTTCAGGATTTCACATTATGTGAGAACAAGAGGTCTCTCTCCTATGTTTCCCGAAGGCCAAAAATTTTGAGTCATCAAAACTCTAAACCTGCTCCACTATTTTCGGGGTTTCTTCCATTGGGATTTCGCTAATCGAGATTTCGAGATTGATGAATATATGGGGTCCACACTTAGGTACCCCGAGTGATGAAATATTGAAGTATGATAGCTTCTCCACACCCTATCTTATCGGGATTTCGCAAATCAGGATTTCGGGACTTGCGAGTACAAGGGAAACTTACCCTTGGGTCTTCCGGGTACCGAAACGCTGAAATGTCGAACCAAGTCATACTATGCCAATTCAGGATCCCGCAAGTCGGAGTTTCGTATATCGAAACCTCGCTATACGAGAGGTTGGATATTCACACTCCTCGACTACCCGAATGTCGAAAAGCAGATACACCCTCTCTTCATACACTCGACCAAATTCGGGGTTTTGCAAATCGGGATTTCAGGATATGCGCAAACGGGAGGCCTCGCACCTAGATCTTCTGGGAGCCGAAACTCCGAAGTACCAACTCTTAATTTGTGCATTTGTTTCGGGATTTCACCTATTGCAATTTCATGGGATGGGGATTTGGGACTTGCGATTACAAGGGAATATGCCCTTGAGTATTTCGATTTCCGAAATGCTCAAATATCGTAACATGTTCACGTATTGTCCTTTCAGGATTTCACCCATCCGAATTTTGGGACTGGCGTGTACAAGGGACTTGCCTCTAGGTATCCCAGGTGTTAAAAAGTAAAAATGATTACCGACCACCACATGTATTCTACAGCTGGATGGTCCATGCATTCCCATGGGTCTTGGGATCAACAATCCCCATTTCTTCATTACTTGCGAAGGTTAAAAAGGGGTCGAGGCATTATCGCCTGCATTCCTTCATTCAATTTTACAGTCGTAGCCAACCTTAGATCCTTCAAAAGGATCTCATTTGTGCATTTAGCAAGAGGGAGGGTATCCTGGGTACCAAACCACCGAAAGGTCCCAACTCAACCACATGCTGTCATTTTGGGATTTCATGGGTCAGGGTTTCAGGACTCGCAAGTACAAGGGAAATCGCACCTAGATACTTCATGTGTCGAAACTCGGAAAACTCTTAATTTACCCCCACACTAATATTTCAGGATTTCACAAGTCAGGGTTTCAGGACTTGCGAGTGCAAGGGAACTCACCTTTGGGTATTCCAGGTATCAAAATGATGAAATGTTGAGGTCTACGAGGACCCTTCTCCCTCGTGCGAGATGTTAAGACTTAAATTATAACATCCTCCTTCAAGTCCTCAGGCAATTTACACCAGGTTTTGAAGACTAGACTAGAAGGTCTTCTAGAAGGTAAGGGATTGGTCTCGAAAGGGTTCCTTCATGGGGAAATCTTTCCAAGGCATCAGGTAAGACAAACACGGGAACAAATCTCATGAGAGTAGACTTGAAAATCTGTATTAGTTCAATATATATATATATATATATAAACATAAGCCATACGTGGTCTTTCCAATAAAAGCATGAAGACATCATTCTGATCAAAACACCATGTAGACAGTCTTATACTGAAACCATTCATAATTGCACAGATTATGAGCATACATGTCAACATATAAATTTCAAGATACAAGATATAAAACACTTATCAAAAAAACACTGAGTTTGATGCAACTGTTGAGAGGGGTGCTCGTTTCCACCCAACCCTAGGCTCAGTTACTCTGAATAGATTTACCACTAGCCACCCCCGAGCTAGAGCATGATGCTTGAGACTCTCTGTCTCTGTTCTTCAGCGATTGAGAATGAAGGTTACTCTCCTCCTTCACTGCTATCACTCACTCTGTATTTTGTTCCAGAGTTCTTCCAATCTTTTTCCTGCGATCTCCCCTCGCATCCCCCCCTTCCACACCTTTTACCTACCTTTTCATTTTGGTGAGGTTGTGTGTGGCACAAATTTCCCCACGGTGGTCAAGTATGAGGCCTCCACGGATAGACGGTCCACCCCCATTCCTCATTATATATATATATATATATAGTCATAATGTTAATTTACATTCATTGACCTTGTATACTAAGGTCCATTTAGAATCACACATTCACATCTTTGAGTTTTCCACAGTTCTTGGCCAACATAATTATTTTTACGGACTGGGGGAAGCAGGGTGTTACAATTCCCTCCCCCTTAAAGGAACATCGTCCTCGATGTTCTATCTATCATCATGTCATGTATGTACAGAGGTAAAAAAAATTGGATATGCATGTTTCATGGCATCCTCCATTTCCCATGTAGCCTCATCTGGTCCAAAATATCTCCACTGCACCTTGACCTATGCAATGGTTTAGTTCCAGAGCGGGGTTTCCTTTATGTCTAGTATGCATTAAGGTTCTGGTAGGAATCCTCCCTCCGATTCCACCTGGATCACAGACTAGTCAATTATATGATTAGAATCATGCACATATTTCTTCAATAATGAAATATGGAAAACATTATGTTCTTTTACTGTGGGAGGAAGTGCTAGCCTATAGGCTACAGGTCCCACTCTATCTAGAACCTCAAAGGGTCCACAAAACTGAGGTGCCAACTTGACACAAGCTCCCATTTTCAGAGAACTCTTCCTAGGTCTAACTCTGAGATATACATGATCTCCCGTCTTGAACTCTCTTGGCGTTCTCTTTTGGTCGGTGTAACTTTTCTGTCGGTTCTGAGCGACCTTCAGGTTTTGTTTTATCTGAGTCACTCGTTGTTCCATTTATTTCAACATGTCGGGTCCAAAAGAA
Source organism: Picea engelmannii (assembly GCA_009831015.1). NCBI lineage: Eukaryota > Viridiplantae > Streptophyta > Pinopsida > Pinales > Pinaceae > Picea > Picea engelmannii. The sequence continues at coordinate 60,394 of ML833319.1, forward strand.
ATTATGTTTATGGGATTAATCTAACTGACAAGGGTGTATCATGGCCTACCATAGAGGACTTCGAAGGGACTCATCTTTAAGGATTCTTGGTAGCCATTGTTCTAGGCGAATTCCACCAGTGGTAGGTAGTATTCCCACTTCTTGGGTTGATTCATTACATGCATTCTTAGCATGTCTTCTAATATTTGGTTCACTCTTTCCATCTGTCCATCTCTTTGGAGATGATAGGTAGTGCTAAACAGCAACTTGGTCTCTAAACTGGCCATTAGTGATTTCCAAATGTTGGAAATGAATTTCATGTCTCTGTCAGACACGATCTCTTTTGGCATACCATGTAGTTTGAATATCTCCTTCATAAATACCTGGGTGATGTCTATTGCCTTGCAAGTCGACTTGACGGGGATAAAATGAGAGTACTTTCTCAATTTATCCACCACTACCATGATGGCGTCATTTTGTTTGGTCGAGGTTGGTAATCCGCTGATGAAATCCATGGATAGGGTTTCCCATTTCCATTTTGGGATTGGTAGAGGTTGTAATAATCCTGGTGGGCAAGGTGTTTTGCTTTTACCTGTTGGCATTCTATCCATTTGGCTAGGTACTCAACTATGTATTTCTTCAATCCAGGCCAATAGAATTGTTTCCCGGTGGCCATGATCATCGTCTGGTATCCTGGATGACTGGTATAGGGTCTTTTATGTAGTTCATCTAGTATGAACCTCTTCAAGTCGTCACAATTTGGGATATATAATATACTTTGGTAAGTGAGCAGACCTCCTTCCATCATCTGGTAGCCTCCATACTTTATCCCTTTGGGTTTTTGTTGTAGGTATGATGTCACGGTCTGGAAGAATGTGTCTGTCTCTTTTGCATTTCTGACTCTTTCCTTGACATCCGTCTCGCAGGTACTTACTGCTACCAAATGAATTGTTTTCATGCTTCGTCTAAGGGCATCGTCCACCCTACTTTCCTTTCCCTTAATATGTTTGATTTCAAAATCAAACTCACTAAGGAGGGCCATCCACCTAGCTTGTCTGGCATTGAGCTTTGGTTGGTCAAACAGATATCACAATCCATAATGGTCTGTCATAAGTACAAATCTCCTTCCCAAGAGGCAATGCCTCCACATTTTCAAGGCATGCACTATGGCAGCCAGCTCTAGATCATGGTTCACATAATTGACTTCATGCTCATTCAATTTTCGGGACTCATAGCAGACCACACATCCTCCCTGCATAAGGACTCCTCCGAGCCCTTCC
>ML833319.1:62186-72923 GCA_009831015.1 Picea engelmannii
AGGTCTAACTCTGAGATATACATGATCTCCCATCTTGAACTCTCTTAGCGTTCTCTTTTGGTCGGTGTAACTTTTCTGTCGGTTCTGAGCGACCTTCAGGTTTTGTTTTATCTAAGTCACTCGTTGTTCCATTTATTTCAACATGTCGGGTCCAAAAGAAAATATGTTTATGGGATTAATCTAACTGACAAGGGTGTATCATGGCCTACCATAGAGGACTTCGAAGGGACTCATCTTTAAGGATTCTTGGTAGCCATTGTTCTAGGCGAATTCCACCAGTGGCAGGTAGTATTCCCACTTCTTGGGTTGATGCATTACATGCATTCTTAGCATGTCTTCTAGTATTTGGTTCACTCTTTCCGTCTGTCCATCGCTTTGGAGATGATAGGTAGTGCTAAACAGCAACTTGGTCTCTAAACTGGCCATTAGTGATTTCCAAATGTTGGAAATAAATTTCATGTCTCTGTCAGACACGATCTCTTTCGGCATACCATGTAGTCTGAATATCTCCTTCATAAATACCTGGGTGATGTCTATTGCCTTGCAAGTCAACTTGACGGGGATAAAATGAGAGGACTTGCTCAATTTATCCACCACTACCATGATGGCGTCATTTTGTTTGGTCGAGGTTGGTAATCCGGTGATGAAATCCATGGATATGGTTTCCCATTTCCATTTTGGGATTGGTAGAGGTTGTAATAATCCTCGTGGGCAAGGTGTTTTGCTTTTACCTGTTGGCATTCTATCCATTTGGCTAGGTACTCAACTATGTATTTCTTCAATCCAGGCCAATAGAATTGTTTCCTGGTGGCCATGATCATCTTCTGGTATCCAGGATGATTGGTATAGGGTCTTTTATGTATTTTATCTAGTATGAACCTCTTCAAGTCGTCACAATTTGGGATATATAATATACTTTGGTAAGTGAGCAGACCTCCTTCCATCATCTGGTAGCCTCCATACTTTATCCCTTTGGGTTTTTGTTGTAGGTATGATGTCACAGTCTGGAAGAATGTGTCTGTCTCTTTTGCATTTCTGACTCTTTCCTTGACATCCGTCTCGCAGGTACTTACTGCTACCAAATGAATTTTTTTCATGCTTCGTCTAAGGGCATCAGCCACCCTACTTTCCTTTCCCTTAATATGTTTGATTTCAAAATAAAACTCACTAAGGAGGGCCATCCACCTAGCTTGTCTGGCATTGAGATTTGGTTGGTCAAACAAATATCACAATCCATAATGGTCTATCATAAGTACAAATCTCCTTCCCAGGAGGTAATGCCTCCACATTTTCAAGGCATGCACTATGGCAGCCAGCTCTAGATCATGGTTCACATAATTGACTTCATGCTCATTCAATTTTCGGGACTCATAGCAGACCACACATCCTCCCTGCATAAGGACTCCTCCGAGCCCTTCCTTATAAGCATCCGTGCACACGAGGAAATCATCTTCAGGATTGATGATCTTCAGCATGGGTGCATGGGTCAGTAGATGTTTCAGGGTTTGAAATCTTTCTTCACATTTTTGTGTTCACGTGAATTTTATCCCCTTCTTCTGGAGGGCAGTGATTGGACAACCAATCTTGGAGAATCCTTTTATAAATATCCTATAGTATCCTGCTAATCCCATAAAGGATATGATATCTGAAACATCCTTTGGGGTAGGCCATTCCATGATCGACCTAATTTTGTCATGGTCTATGACTACTCCTTCGGATAGAACATGGCCCAAGTAATCTATTTGCTTCTAGAAGAAATCACACTTGCTGAATTTGGCATAGAGATGATGTTCTCTTAGAACTTGAAGCACAAGCCTAAGGTGTTCCTCATGCTCCTCTCTATTCTTGGAGTAAATTAATATATCATCAATAAAAACTAGTAAAAATTTGTCTAGGAATTTGCTGATTACATTGTTCATCAAGCACATAAAGGTGGCAGGGGCATTGGTTAACCCAAATGGCACTACCACAAACTCATAGTGACCATATCTTGTCCTGAAGGAAGTTTTGGGAATGTCTTCACCCTTGATTCAGACTTGATGGCATCCAGACCTCAAGTCAATCTTCGAGAATATAGAGGCACCTCCCAATTGATCAAACAGGTCATCAATCCTGGGTAAGGGGTACTTGTTCTTTATGGTTACCTTATTGATTTGTCTATAATCTATGCACAGACGGAGGGTAGCATCTTTCTTTTTCACAAATAGGATTAGTGCTCCCCATGGAGACATGTTGGGCTGAATATAGCCTCTGTCCATCATTTCTTTTAGTTGTAATTTGAGTTCAAATAACTTGGGTGTGCTCATCCTGTAGGGTGTCCTAGACACTGGCACCACTCCCAGTGCAGGTTCTATCAAGAAGTCAATGTCTCTCCTCGAAGGTAGACTTGGTACCTCTTCCGGAAATACATCTCCGTATTTTCTTAAGGTGAGGTGGTCTTCGAGGCTTGGTTTGTCATCTTCAATAGTTTTCAATACCTGTATTGCATATAGGGGGCATCCTTGTCGGCAATACTTTCTCATTTGCAGAGATGATATTTGTCACACCGAGACAGGTTTTCGGATCCCTTGAAGGGTTATCCTTTTCCCTTCTTTACTTACACATTCTAAGGTTTTATGGTAACAGTCCAATCTGGCTTTATGGGTGGCTAGCTAGTCCATACCAATCAATAGATCATACAATCCCAGGGGTAATATGTTAAGGCTTGCTTGGGTGGAGAATTCACCCAACATTAATTGGAAGGTTGGTATGACCTCTGCTACCCTTCTTTTGGTGCCAGTGGCTAACTATACCAACCATGGCTTGGTAGGTTTATGTGACTATAGTTTACACTTATCAACAGTCTTAGGGGATATATAACTCAAGTTTGAACCAGGTTCAATCAGAATAGACATTAGATGGTTAGAAATCATACCTTATATTTCCACCACTGACACTTGGTGGTCGGCTTGGTTATTATCCAAGGCTGCATAAATTTGCGGCACACTCCTGGCCACATCATTGATGGTGGTAGCTTCCTGGACGTTATAAATTCTCTAACTATTCTATTGTTGGTGTGGACAGTCTCTTAGTATATGTTCTTCTCCGCAACCCCAACATTTCAAAGGTTCTCTCTTTGGGTTATCAACTTTCGCTGGTACAAATCCAGAAGATTTATTTCTGCTCAAGGAGGGAAAATTCTACTGGTGCACGCTCTAAGCTAAGAAGCTCCTCCTGGAGTTATTCTTATAGTTCTTAAATCTTGTGGATTTAATCCCCTTTCTCTAAAATCTCAAACTATTCTTCTGTTTCCATCCTTCACGAGGTTCTGTTTGATGTCCAAACTATTCATGACAATAGGTTGCCTTTCGGATAGTTCCCTCTAGGGTCTTTGGCTCATCAAATTCAATTCTGTTATGATAGTCCTTAGGTATTCCACTGATGAAGTGTTGCACCTTTGCCTTTTCTTCTTTTATATAAGGTACATACCTCAACAAATCGAGGAATTTGTTGACATATTCTTCTATAGTGAGTTGCCCCCGTTTGAGTTCATACAACTCTTTAGTCTTCTCGTCGAAATATTTTTTTGACAAATACTTCTTTCGGAAGTATTCCTCAAATTTATCCCAAGACAGGTCCTCTTCGCGAACCACTTTCACATTCTTAAGGTCTTCCCACCAAATGGAAGCCTTTCCGTTCAAGTTGAAGGTGGCCACTTGGGCCTTAAAAGTTTTTGAGAAGTCATGGACTCTGAAATACTTCTTTAGTCAAAGCAGCCAGGTCTCTGCTTCCTCTCCCTTTATTTCACCGTCAAAGGAGGGTGGTTTGGCCTTCCTGAATTCTTTGAATTTATGAACCTTGGGAAGCTTACGCTTCTTCTGTCTTCTTCGGGAATAAGAGCTAGTTCTGCTGCTAGAAGAGCCCTCTGAACCGCTAGCTTCCTTTCCAAAGGAATCATCCGCCACTTGTCCTTTACCTCTGGGATGGACCTTTTTCGAGGTACTCCTCTCAGTGTGGCCACTGATATGACCATGTTTATGTACCTCAAGTTCATGTTGCATTTTTCTTTGTAGGTCAGATAAGCTCTGTAGTAAAACTACGTTAATTTCTATTTACTTTTCTTGTTCTTTCATCATCCTCTAATTATCAGCCTTGCAACTTTGTAATTCGACCATGAGGCTCCTCATAGTCCCAGCTAGATCTGGAGGGGTCCCTACCACCCTCCATTCGTCAGACTCTTCTTCTCTATTGTGGGAGCCTTCCCCGACCTCTTGGTGAGTCACCATTCTATGCTTCTACAATTTCCTGCGGTTGATCTTCCGCTTGTGTGAAAAAGGAAAAACGTTGGTTGTTAATCAATGTTTATATTCATTTATAACTAGTACATAATTCATATTTTTCTCATGCACACACACAATAGGGTTTTCATTATTAACTTTGACTTTTTAATTGAGGGGGTCAAGATAAGGAGTTACTCCTTTTAACAGTACTCTGAATGGAGTCTCTGCACAACCCGTTCATGAGCCCAAGCAGGCCAAGTGTTGTAACCATGCTCTGATACCACTTTGTAACACATCCACTATGGAAATCAAAAAATTTCGGCCTTCTTCATCTTTTCTCCGATGAAGAGAATTCCCCGAATCCCTACAGGACCTGATATAGACCCTGTTATCCCTTAAATGCACTCATATGATCGGGGGCTATGACCATAGGCCTTATCGGGGAGATGTTGGTCGGCTTTCACGATTCGGGAAATTGGGATACATATATTTCTCTTTCTCTCTTGTCTTTCGAAGAGCCGAAACCCGAAACGGGTCTAACAGTTTAACAAGGTTAACAGCAAGCCGGAACAAGTTTTGGATGTTGTACCTTTCAGGGTTTCGCATATCGAAATTTCGGGGTATACGATGTCAGGAGAACTTACGATTGGGTATCCCGGGTGCTGAAACACCGAAACACCACGTCTCGTCTGCACTATTATTATTTTGGGGTTTCGCACTTCGGGCTTTCGAGATTGGTGAGTACAAGAGAACTTGCGAATAGGTATCTCGGGTACTGAAATACCGAAACACCCAATATTATTTGTGCTAAGCCATTTCATCGTTTCTCCTTTCGGGATTTCACATTATGTGAGAACAAGAGGTCTCTCTCCTAGGTTTCCCGGAGGCCGAAAACTCCGAGTCATCAAAACTCTAAACCTCCTCCACTATTTTTGGGGTTTCTTCCATGAGGATTTTGCTAATCGGGATTTCAAGATTGGTGAATACATGGGGCCCACACGTAGGTACCTCGGGTGCCTAAATACCGAAGTATGATAACTTCTCCACACCCTATCTTTTTAGGATGTCGCAAGTTGGGATTTCGGGACTTGCGAGTACAAGGGAAACTTACCCTTGGGTCTTCTAGGTACCGAAACACCGAAATGTTGAACCAAGTCATACTATGCCAATTCGGGATCACGCGAGTCGGGGTTTTGTATATCGGGAACTCACTATACAAGAGGTCAAATATTCACACTCCTCAACTACCCAAATGCTGAAAAGTCGATACACCCGCTCTTCATACACTCTACCAAATTCAGGGTTTCGCGAATCAGGATTTCACGATATGCGCAAACGGGAGGCCTCACACCTAGATCTTCCAGGAGAAGAAACTCTGAAGTACCAACTCTTAATATACACATTTATTTTGGGATTTCACCCATCAGAATTTTGCGGGTCGGGGATTCGAGACTTGCAAGTACAAGGGAATACGCCCTTGAGTATTCTGATTTCTGAAATGTCAAAATATCATAACATGTCCGCGTATTTTCCTTTCGGTATTTCACCAATCGGGATTTCAGGACTAGCGTGTACAAGGGACTTGCCTCTAGGTATCCCATGTGCCAAAACATCGAAACACTTACTAGCTGCCACATGTACTCTACAGCTGGATAGTCCATGCATTCCCTTGGGTCTTGGGATCGAAAATCCCGATTTATTTGTTACTTCCAAAGGTTAAAAAGGGGTCGAGGCATTATTGCCTACATTCCTTCATTCAATTTTACAGTCGTAACCGACCTCAGATCGTCCGAAAGGATCTCATTCGTGCATTTAGCAAGAGGGAGGGTATCCTGGGTACCGAACCACCAAAAGGTCCTAACTCAACCATGCGCTATCATTTCGAGATTTTGCGGGTTGGGGTTTCGGGACTCGCGAGTACAAGAGAACTCACACCTAGATACTCCGAGTGCCAAAACTCTGAAAACTCTTAATTTACTGCACGCTAATATTTCGGGATTTCTCAAGTCAGGGTTTCGGGACTTGCGAGTGCAAGGGAACTCGCCCTTGGGTATTTTGGGTATCGAAATGTCAAAATGTTGAGGTCTATGAGGACCCTTCTCCCTCGTGTGAGATGTTAAGACTTAAATTATAACATCCTCTTTCAGGTCCTCAGGCAATTTACACCAAGTTTTGAAGACCAGATTGGAAGGTCTTCTAGAAGGTAAGGGAGTGGCCTCAAAAGGGTCCCTTCGTGGGGAAATATTTCCAAGGACTTCAAAAATCTGTATTAGTTCAATATATATATATATATATATATATATATAAACATAAGGCATACGTGGCCTTTCCAATAAAATCATGTAGCCATCATTCTGATCAAAACACCATGTAGACAGTCTTATACTGAAACCATTCATAATTGCACAGATTATGAGCATACATGTCAACATATAAATTTCAAGATACAAGATATAAAACATTTATCGGAAAAACACTGGGTTTGATGCAACTACTAAGAGGGGTGCTCGTTTCCACCCAACCGTAGTCTCAGTGACTCTGAATGGATTTACCACTAGCCCCCCCTGAGCTAGACCATGATGCTTGAGACTCTCTATCTCTGTTCTTCAACGATTGAGAATGAAGGTTACTCTCCTCTTTCTCTGCTATCACTCACTCTGTATTTTGTTCCAAAGTTCTTCCGATCTTTTTCCTACGATCTCCCCTCGTGTCACCCCCCCTTCCACACCTTTTACCTGCCTTTCCTTTTTGGCGAGGTTGCGTGTGGAAGGAATTTCCCTGCAGTTGTCAGGTCTGAGGCCTCCATGGATGGACGGTCCACCCCCATCCCTCATTAACCCATGAGGAGTCTCTTCACCTACCAACCTAGCGAGTAATTCATTTCGGGGCCAGCAAGCCTCTCTTGGTTCTTCGGGCCAGGGAAGACCAAATACGGTATTGGTTTCGGTGGAAGTTAACGCAACCATTCCAAGTGCCTTCCGCCACCTTTCTTTAGCCACCGTGGCCTCTTTTTCAGTACATCCCTCTCCCAACAGTCCTGATATATATATATATATATTCATAATGTTAATTTACATTCATCAACCTTGTATACTAAGGTCCATTCAGAATCACACATTCACATCTTTGAGTTTTCCACAGTTCTTGGCCAACATAATTATTTTTACAGACTGGGGGAAATAGGGTGTTACAATTCCCTCCCCCTTAAAGGAACATCATCCTTGATGTTCTATCTATCATCATGTCATGTGTGTACATAGGTAAAAAAAATTGGATATTCCTGTTTCATGGCATCCTCCATTTCCCATGTAGCCTCATCTGGGCCAAAATGTCTCCACTGCACCTTGAACTGTGCAACGGTTCGGTTCCGGAGCAGGGTTTCCTTTCTGTCCAGTATGTATCAAGGTTTTGGTAGGAATTCTCCCTCCAGTTCCACCTGGATCACAGACCAGTCAATTATACGATTAGAATCATGTACATATTTCTTCAATAATGAAACATGGAAAACATTATGTTCTTTTACTGTGGGAGGAAGTGCTAGCCTATAGGCTACAGGTCCCACTCTATCTAGAACCTCAAAGGGTCCACAATACTGAGGTGCCAACTTGACACAAGCTCCCATTTTCAGAGAACTCTTCATGGGTCTAACTCTGGATATACATGATCTCCCGTCTTGAACTCTCTTGGAGTTCTCTTTTGGTCGACATAACTTTTCTGTCGGTTCTGAGAAACCTTCAGGTTTTGTTTTATCTGAGTCACTCGCTCTTCCATTTCTTTCAACATGTCAGGTCCAAAATAAATTATGTTTATGGGATTACTCCAACTGACAGGGGTGTTGCACGACCTACCATAGACGACTTCGAAGGGACTCATCTTTAAGGATTCTTGGTAGTCGTTGTTCTAGGTGAATTCCACCAGTGGCAGGTAGTCTTCCCACTTCTTGGTTTGATGCATTACATGAATTCTTAGCATGTCTTCTAGTATTTGGTTCAGTATTTCTATCTGTCCATCAGTTTGGAGATGATAGGCAGTGCTAAACAACAACTTGGTCTCTAAACTGGCCATTAGTGATTTCCAAAAGTTGGAAGTGAATTTTGTGTCTCTGTCAGACACGATCTCTTTCGGCATACCATGTAGTCTGAATATCTCCTTCATAAATACCTGGGTGATGTCTATTTCCTTGCAAGTCAACTTGATGGGGATAAAATGAGAGGACTTTCTCAATTTATCCACCACTACCATGATGGTGTCATTTTGTTTGGTTGAGGTTGGTAATCCGGTGATGAAATCCATGGAGATGGTTTCCCATTTCCATTCTAGGACTGGTAGAGGTTATAATAATCCTGTTGGTTGAGGTGTTCTTCTTTTACCTGTTGGCATTCTATGCATTTGGCTAGGTACTCAACTATGTCTTTCTTCAATCCAGGCCAATAGAATTGTTTCTTGGTGGCCATGATCATCTTCTGGTATCCTGGATGACCGATATAGGGTCTTTTATGTAGTTCATCCAGTATGAACCTCTTCAAGTCGTCACAATCTGGGATATATAATCTACTTCGGTAAGTGAGAAGACCTCCTTCCATCATCTGGTAGCCTCCATACTTTATCACTGTGGGTTTTTGCTATAGGTATGAGGTCACAGTCTAGAAGAATGTGTCTGTCTCTTGTGTATTTCTGACTCTTTCCTTGACATTCGTCTCGTAGGTACTTACTGCTACCAGATGAATTGTTTTCATGCTTTGGCTAAGGGCATCGGCCACCCTATTTTCCTTTCCCTTAATATGTTTGATTTCAAAATCAAACTCACTAAGGAGGGCCATCCACCTAGCTTGTGTGGCATTGAGCTTTGGTTGGTTAAACATATATCGCAATCCACAATGGTCTGTCATAAGTACAAATCTCCTTCTCAGGAGGTAATGCCTTCACATTTTCAAGGCATGCAGTATGGCAGCCAGCTCTAGATCATGGGTCACATAGTTGACGTTGTGCTCATTCAATTTTGGGGACTCATAGTAGACCACACTTCCTCCCTACATAAGGACTCCTCCGAGCCCTTCCTTATAGGCATCTATGCACATGAGGAAGTCAACTTCAGGATCAATGATCTTTAGCATTGGTGCCTGGGTCAATAGATGTTTCAGGGTTTGAAATATTTCTTCACATTTTTGTGTCCACGTGAATTTTGTCCCCTTCTTCTGGAGGGAAGTGATTGGACAACCAATCTTGGAGAATCCTTTTATAAATCTCCTATAGTATCCTACTAATCCCATAAAGGATCTAATATCTTAAACATCCTTTGGGGTAGGCCATTCCATGATAGACCTGATTTTTTCATGGTCTATTGCTACTCCTTATTCAGATAGAACATGCCCCAAGTAATGTATTTTCTTCTGGAAGAAATCACACATGTTGAATTTGGCATAGAGCTGATGTTCTCTTAGAACTTGAAGCACAAGCCTAAGGTGTTCCTCATGCTCCTCTCTATTCTTGGAGTAAATTAATATATCATCAATAAAAACTAGTACAAATTTGTCTAGGAATTTGCTGAGTACATTGTTAATCAAGCACATAAAGGTGGCAGGGACATTGGTTAACCCAAATGGCACTACCACAAACTCATAGTGACCATATCTTGTCCTGAAGGAAGTTTTGGGAATGTCTTCACCCTTGATTTGGACTTGATGGTATCCAGACCTCAAGTCAATCTTCGAGAAGATAGAGGCACCTCCCAATTGATCAAACAGGTCATCAATCATAGGTAAGGGGTACTTGTTCTTTATGGTTACCTTATTGAGTTGTTTATAATCTATGCACAGTCGGAGGGTACCATCTTTCCTTTTCACAAACAAGACTGGTGCTCCCCATGGAGACACACTGGGTTGGATATAGCCTCTGTCCATCATTTATTTTAGTTGTAATTTGAGTTCAACTAACTCGGGTGTGCTCATCCTGTAGGGTGTCCTAGACACTGGCACCGCGCCCGATGCAAGTTCTATCGAGAAGTCAATGTCTCTCCTTGGAGGTAGACCCCGTACCTATTCCAAAAATACATCTCTATATTTTCTCAGGGTGGGGTGGTCTTCGAGTATTGGTTTGTCATATTCAATAGTTTTCAATACCTGTATTGCATATAGGGGGCATCCTTGTCGGTAATACTTTCTCATTTGCAGAGCTGATATTTGTCTCACCGAGATAGGTTTTCATATCCCTTGAAGGGTTATCCTTTTCCCTTCTTTACTTACACATTCTAAGGTTTTATGGTAACAATCCAATCTGGATTTATGGATGGCTAGCCAGTCCATACCAATCAACATATCATACGATCCCAGGGGTAATATGTTAAGGCTTGCATGGGTGGAGAATTCACCCAACATTAATTGGTAGGCTGGTATGACCTCTGCTACCCTTCTTTTGGTGCTAGTGGCTAACTATACCAACCATGGCTTGGTAGGTTTATGTGACTATAGTTTACTCTTAT
>ML833319.1:76095-92889 GCA_009831015.1 Picea engelmannii
TTGGCCAACATAATTATTTTTACAGACTGGGGGAAATAGGGTGTTACAATTCCCTCCCCCTTAAAGGAACATCGTCCTCGATGTTCTATCTATCATCATGTCATGTGTGTACATAGGTAAAAAAAATTGGATATTCTTGTTTCATGGCATCCTCCATTTCCCATGTAGCCTCATTTGGGCCAAAATGTCTCCACTGCACCTTGAACTGTGCAACGGTTCGGTTCCGAAGCAGGGTTTCCTTTCTGTCCAGTATGCATCAAGGTTTTGGTAGGAATTCTCCGTCCGGTTCCACCTGGATCACAGACCAGTCAATTATATGATTAGAATCATGTACATATTTCTTCAATAATGAAACATGGAAAACATTATGTGCTTTTACTATGGGAGGAAATGCTAGCCTATAAGCTACAGGTCCCACTCTATATAGAACCTCAAAGGGTCCACAATACCGAGGTGCCAACTTGACACAAGCTCCCATTTTCAGAGAACTCTTCATGGGTCTAACTCTGGATATACATGATCTCCCGTCTTGAACTCTCTTGGAGTTCTCTTTTGGTCGACATAAATTTTCTGTCGGTTCTGAGAAACCTTCAGGTTTTGTTTTATCTGAGTCACTCGCTCTTCCATTTCTTTCAACATGTCAGGTCCAAAATAAATTATGTTTACGGGATTACTCCAATTGACAGGGGTGTTGCATGACCTACCATAGACGACTTCGAAGGGACTCATCTTTAAGGATTCTTGGTAGTCGTTGTTCTAGGTGAATTCCACCAGTGGCAGGTAGTCTTCCCACTTCTTGGGTTGATGCATTACATGCATTCTTAGCATGTCTTCTATTATTTGGTTCAGTATTTCTGTCTGTCCATCAGTTTGGAGATGATAGGCAGTGCTAAACAACAACTTGGTCTCTAAACTGGCCATTAGTGATTTCCAAAAGTTGGAAGTGAATTTCGTGTCTCTGTCAGAAACGATCTCTTTCGGCATACCATGTAGTCTGAATATCTCCTTCATAAATACCTGGGTGATGTCTATTTCCTTGCAAGTCGACTTGATGGGGATAAAATGAGAGGACTTGCTCAATTTATCCACCACTACCATGATGACGTCATTTTGTTTGGTTGAGGTTGGTAATCCGGTGATGAAATCCATGGAGATGGTTTCCCATTAACATTCTGGGACTGGTAGAGGTTATAATAATCCTGTTGGTTGAGGTGTTCTTCTTTTACCTGTTGGCATTCTATGCATTTGGCTATGTACTCAACTATGTATTTCTTCAATCCAGGCCAATAGAATTGTTTCTTGGTGGCCATGATCATCTTCTGATATCCTGGATGACCGATATAGGGTCTTTTATGTAGTTCATCCAGTATGAACCTCTTCAAGTCGTCAAAATCTGGGATATATAATCTACTTCGGTAAGTGAGAAGACCTCCTTCCATCATCTGGTAGCCTCCATACTTCATCACTGTGGGTTTTTGCTATAGGTATGAGGTCACAGTCTAGAAGAATGTGTCTGTCTCTTGTGTATTTATGACTCTTTCCTTGACATTCGTCTCGTAGGTACTTACTGCTACCAGATGAATTGTTTTCATGCTTCGGCTAAGGGCATCGGCCACCCTATTTTCCTTTCCCTTAATATGTTTGATTTCAAAATCAAACTCACTAAGGAGGGCCATCCACCTAGATTGTGTGGCATTGAGCTTTGGTTGGTCAAACATATATCGCAATCCACAATGGTCTGTCATAAGTACAAATCTCCTTCCCAGGAGGTAATGCCTTCACATTTTCAAGGCATGCAGTATGGCAGCCAGCTCTAGATCATGGGTCACATAGTTGACTTCGTGCTCATTCAATTTTGGGGACTCATAGTAGACCACACTTCCTCCCTGCATAAGGACTCCTCCGAGCCCTTCCTTATAGGCATTTGTGCACATGAGGAATTCAACTTCAGGATCAATGATCTTTAGCATTGGTGCCTGGGTCAATAGATGTTTCAGGGTTTGAAATATTTCTTCACATTTTTGTGTCCACGTGAATTTTGTCCCCTTCTTCTGGAGGGAAGTGATTGGACAACCAATCTTGGAGAATCCTTTTATAAATCTCCTATAGTATCTTACTAATCCCATAAAGGATCTAATATCTTAAACATCCTTTGGGGTAGGCCATTCCATGATAGACCTGATTTTTTCATGCTCTATTGCTACTCCTTCTTCAGATAGAACATGGCCCAAGTAATGTATTTGCTTCTGGAAGAAATCACACTTGCTGAATTTGGCATAGAGCTGATGTTCTCTTAGAACTTGAAGAACAAGCCTAAGGTGTTCCTCATGCTCCTCTCTATTCTTGGAGTAAATTAATATATCATCAATAAAAACTAGTACAAATTTGTCTAGGAATTTGCTGAGTACATTGTTCATCAAGCACATAAAGGTGGCAGGGACATTGGTTAACCCAAATGGCACTACCACAAACTCATAGTGACCATATCTTGTCCTGAAGGAAGTTTTGGGAATGTCTTCACCCTTGATTTGGACTTGATGGTATCCAGACCTCAAGTCAATCTTCGAGAAGATAGAGGCACCTCCCAATTGATCAAACAGGTCATCAATCATAGGTAAGGGGTACTTGTTCTTTATGGTTACCTTATTGAGTTGTTTATAATCTATGCACAGTCGGAGGGTACCATCTTTCCTTTTCACAAACAAGACTGGTGCTCCCCATGGAGACACACTGGGTTGGATATAGCCTCTGTCCATCATTTATTTTAGTTGTAATTTGAGTTCAACTAACTCGGGTGTGCTCATCCTGTAGGGTGTCCTAGACACTGGCACCGCGCCCGATGCAAGTTCTATCGAGAAGTCAATGTCTCTCCTTGGAGGTAGACCCCGTACCTATTCCAAAAATACATCTCTATATTTTCTCAGGGTGGGGTGGTCTTCGAGTATTGGTTTGTCATATTCAATAGTTTTCAATACCTGTATTGCATATAGGGGGCATCCTTGTCGGTAATACTTTCTCATTTGCAGAGCTGATATTTGTCTCACCGAGATAGGTTTTCATATCCCTTGAAGGGTTATCCTTTTCCCTTCTTTACTTACACATTCTAAGGTTTTATGGTAACAATCCAATCTGGATTTATGGATGGCTAGCCAGTCCATACCAATCAACATATCATACGATCCCAGGGGTAATATGTTAAGGCTTGCATGGGTGGAGAATTCACCCAACATTAATTGGTAGGCTGGTATGACCTCTGCTACCCTTCTTTTGGTGCTAGTGGCTAACTATACCAACCATGGCTTGGTAGGTTTATGTGACTATAGTTTACTCTTATAAACAGTCTTAGGGGCTATATAACCCAAGTTTGAACCAGGGTCAATCAGAATAGACACTAGATGGTTGGAAATCATACCTTATATTTCCACCACTGAAGCTTGGTGGTCGGCTTGGTTATTATCCAAGGCTGCATAAATTTGTGGCACACTCCTGGCCACATCATTGACGGTGGTAGCTTCTTGGACGTTATAAATTCTTCGACTATTCTGTTGTTGGTGTGGACAGTCTCTCAGTATATGTTCTTCTCCGCAACCCCAACATTTCAAAGGTTCTCTCTTTGGGTTATCAACCTTCGCTGGTACAAATCCAAAAGTTTTATTTCCCCTCAAGGAGGGAAAATTCTGTTGGCACACGCTCTGAGATGGGAAGCTCGTCCTGGAGTTCTTCTTATAGTTCTTAAATCTTGTGGATTTAATCCCCTTTTTCTGAAATCTCAAACTATTCTTCTATTTCCATCCTTCGTGAGGTTCTGTTTGATGTCCAAATTGTTCATGACAATAGGTTGCCTTTCGGATAGTGCCCTCTAGGGTCTTTGGCTCATCAAATTCAATTCTATTTTGATAGTCGTTAGGTAGTCCGCTGATGAAGCATTGCACCTTTTCCTTTTCTTCATTTATATAAGGTACATACCTCAACAAATCGAGGAATTTGTTGACATATTCTTCTATAGTGAGTTGCCCCAGTTTGAGTTCCTAAAACTCTTTATTCTTCTTGTCGAAATATTTTTCCAACAAATACTTCTTCTATAAGTATTCCTCAAATTTCTCCCAAGACAGGTCCTCTTCACGAACCCCTTTCACATTCTTAAGGTCTTCCCACCAAATGGAATCCTTTCCTTTCAAGTTGAAGGTGGCCACTCGGGCCTTAAAATTTTTTGAGAAGTCATGGACTCTGAAATACTTCTTTAGTCCAAGTAGCCATGCCTCTACTTCCTCTCCCTTCTTTATTTCACCGTCGAAGGAGGGTGGTTTGGCCTTCCTGAATTCTTCGAATTTATGAACCTTGGGAAGATTCCACTTCTTCTGTCTTCTTCGGGAATAAGAGCTAGTTCTGCTACTAGAAGAGCCCTCCAAACCGCTAGCTTCCTTTCCAGAGTAATTGTCCACCGCTTGTCCTTTACCTCTGGGATGGACCTTTTTTTAGGTGCTCCTCTCAGTGTGGCCACTGATATGACCATGTTTATGTACCTTAGGTTCATGCTGCATTTGTCTTTGTAGGTCGGATAAGCTTTGCAGTAAAACTGCGTTAATTTCTATTTAATTTTCTTGTTCTTTCATCATCCTCTCATTGTCAGCCTTGTAACTTTGTAATTTTACCATGAGGCTCCTCACAGTCTCGGCTAGATCTAGAGGGGTCCCTACCACCCTCCATTCGTCAGACTCTTCATCTCTATTGTGGGATCCGTCCCCCACCTCTTCTTAAGTCACCATTCTATGCCTCTACAATTTCCCGCAGTTGATCTTCCGCTTGTGTGCAAAAGGAAAAACATTGGTTGTTAACCAATGTTTATATTCATTTATAACTAGTACATAATTCATATTTTTCTCATGCACACACACAATAGGGGTTTTCATTCTTAACTTCGAATTTTTAATTGAGGGGGTCAAGATAAGGAGTTACTCCTTTTAACAGTACTCTGAATGGAGTTGCTGCTCAACCCATTCATGAGCCCAAGTAGGCCAAGTGTTGTAACCATGTTCTAATACCACTTTGCAACACATCCACTACAGAAATAAAAAAATTTCATCCTTCTTCATATTTTCTCTAATGAAGAGAATTCCTCGAATCCCTACGGGGCCTGATACAGACCCTGCTATCCCTTAACCACACTCATATGATCGACGGCTATGACCACAGGCCTTATTGGGGAGGTGCTTGTCAGCTTTCACGATTTGGGAAATCGCGATACATATATTTCCCTTTCTCTCTTGTATTTCGATGGGACGAAACCCGAAACGGGTCTAACCATTTAACAAGGTTAATAGAAAGCCAAAACAATTTTTGGGTGTTCTACCCTTCAAGGTTTCTCATATCATAATTTTGGGGTATGCGATGTCAGGAGAACTTACCGTTGGGTATCCCGGGTGCCAAAACACCACGTCTCGTCCACACTATTATTATTTTGGGGTTTCACACTTCGGGCTTTCGAGACTGGCAAGTACAAGAGAACTTGATAATAGGTATATTGGGTACTGAAATACCGAAACACCCAATATTATTCGTGCTAGTCCATTTCAACATTTCTCCTTTTGTGATTTCGCATTATGTGAGAACAAGAGGTCTCGCTCCTAGGTTTCCTGGAGGCCAAAAACTCCGAGTCATCAAAACTCTAAACCTGCTATACTATTTTTAGGGTTTCTTCCATCGAGATTTTGCTAATCAGGATTTTGAGATTGGCGAATAAATGGGGCCCACACTTAGGTACCTCGGGTGCCGAAATACCAAAGTATGATAACTTCTCCACACCCTATCTTTTCGGGATGTCGCAAGTCAGGATTTTGGGACTTGTGAGTACAAGGGAAACTTACGCTTGGGTCTTCTAGGTACTGAAATGCCGAAATGTTGAACCAAGTCATACTATGCCAATTCAGGATCCTGCAAGTCGAGGTTTTGTATATCGGAACCTCTATATACAAAAGGTCAAAGATTCACACTCCTTGACTACCCAAATGAAGAAAAGGCGATACACCCACTCTTCATACACTCGACCAAATTTGAGGTTTCACGAATCGGGATTTTGCGATATGCACAAACGGGAGGCCTCGCACCTAGATCTTCCATGAGCCGAAACTTCAAAGTACCAACTCTTAATCTGCACATTTATTTCAGGATTTCACCCATCAGAATTTCACGGGTTAGAGATTCAGGACTTGCGAGTACAAGGGAATACGCCCTTGAGTATTCATATTTCCAAACTGTCGAAATATCGTAACATGTCCACGTATTGTCCTTTCGAGATTTCACCCATCAAGATTTTGGGACTGGCATGTACAAGGGACTTGCCTCTAGGTACCCCAAGTGTCGAAACGTTGAAACGCTTACCGACCGCCACGTGTACTCTACAGTGGAATGGTCCATGCATTCCCATGGGTCTTGGGATCGATGGTCCCGATTTCTTCGTTACTTGCAAAGGTTAAAAAGGAGTCGAGGCATTATCACCTGGGTTCCTTCATTCAATTTTACGATCGTAACCGACCTCAGATCCTCCAAATGGATCTCATTCGTGCATTTAGCAAGAGGGAGGGTATCCTGGGTACCGAACCACCAAAAGTTCCTAACTCAACCACACACTGTCATTTCAGGATTTCGCGGGTCAGGGTCTTGGGACTTGCGAGTACAAGAGAATTCTCACCTAGATACTCCGGGTGTCGAAACTCCGAAAACTCTTAATTTACCCCCACACTAATATTTTGGGATTTCGCAAGTCGGGGTTTCGGGACTTGCGAGTGCAAAGGAACTTGCCCTTGGGTATTTCGGGTACCAAAATGATGAAATGTTGAGGTCTATGATGACCCTTCTCCCTCGTACGAGATGTTAAGACTTAAATTATAACATCCTCCTTTGGGTCCTTAGGCAATTTACACTAGGTTTTGAAGACCAGACTGGAAGGCCTTCTAAAAGGTAAGGGAGTGGTCTTGAAAGGGTGCCTTCGTGGGGAAATCTTTCCAAGGCATCAGGTAAGACAAACATGGTAACAAATCTTCCGAAATCAGACTTGAAAATCTGTATTAGTTCAATATATNNGTGGTCTTTCCAATAAAAGCATGCAGCCATCATTCTGATCAAAACACCATGTAGACAGTCTTATACTAAAACCATTCATAATTGCACAAATTATGAGCATACATGTCAACATATAAATTTCAAGATACAAGATATAAAACACTTATCAGAAAAACATCAAGTTTGATGCAACTGCTGAGAGGGGTGCTCGTTTCCACCCAACTGTAGGCTCAACGAATCTGAATGGATTTACCACTAGCCCCGAGCTAGAACACAATGCTTGAGACTCTCTTTCTCTATTCTTCAGCGATCGAGAATGAAGGTTACTCTCCTCCTTCTCTGCTATCACTCACTCTATATTTTGTTCCAGAGTTCTTCTGATCTTTTTCCTGCGATCTCCCCTCGCATCCCCCCCCCCTTCCACAATGTTTACCTGCCTTTTCTTTTTGGCAAGGTTGTGTGTGGCACAAATTTCCCCACAGTGGTCAGGTATGAGGCCTCCACGGATGGACGGTCCACCCCCATCCCTCATTAACCCATGAGGGGCCTCTTCACCTACCAACCTGGCAAGTAATTCATTTTGGGGCCAATGAGTTGCTCTTGGTTCTCCGGGCCAGTGAAGACCAAATACAGTATTGGTTTCGGTGGAAGTTAACTCCACCATTCCAGGTGCCTTCCACCACCTTTATTTAGCCATCATGGTCTCTTTTTCAGCACATCCCCCTCCCAGTAGTCCTGCAATATATATATATATATATATATATATATATATATATATAATGTTAATTTACATTCGTTGACCTTGTATACTAAGGTCCATTCAGAATCACACATTCACATCTTTTAGTTTTCCATAGTTCTTGGCCAACATAATTATTTTTACAGACTAGGGGAAACAGGGTGTTACATCAAGTCACAAAGCAGCGCTCACAACAAAGCTCAACATAGACCAAGATCCAAGCCACCAAGGAGAGGGAAATAGTGCACAACACATTGATAGACCACATGGAGGACGATTCTTTTAAACTCTTCAATAGTTTACTGCACATTCCATGTGGGATATACCCACATACACAAAACAAAATTCACCCAACATCCATACCAAGAGAAAAAGGAGAACATGTGGTCCAATATCCAATTAGGTGCCAAGAGAATGCCCATCATCGACAACGAAAATGTCAATGCAAAAAGTTTCAAGGATGTCATGGAGATGGTTCTCTTAGAGGAAAACTAAAGGACCATGTGTTAATTTGAATTCTACCTCAGTGTCCAAATGTCAAAATTTTCACACTATCAATTTCCAGATGAACATAGTCTTAAGGGTTTCTTAAATCCATGGTTTATGGAGGATTTTGTAGCTTATGCAGCGTTGTGTTTCATAGATTTTGGTGATAAAGTGAAATATTGATCCACTTTCAATGAGCCCAATATATTTGCAACTGCACAACATGGTAATGGATTATTCCCACCTCAACAATGTTCCAAACCATTTGGAAATTGAACTGTTGTAAACACAATTGTTGAGCCTTATATTTTTGGCCATTATGTTTTGCTATCGCATACATCTGCAATAGAACTGAAGGGCGCCATACCACAACAAGCAATCAAAGAATTTTAGTTGAAAAGGAGCTAGTAGAACACCTGGCCATAGTAATGATTAGTTAAATCAATTGAAGGATTCTTTTCAGATTCATTGGGATCTATCTAGCATCTTCATGGACAGTCAGAGCAGACAAGTGGCAGAGTTCTAGCATTAAAGGATTCAAAGTGCCAAGTTTCTAAGTGTCGAGGCTGAACTCACATATGTCAAAGGTGACCATTTGGTTTTCTATTTCAAGAGATGCTTGATAGCTATTCTAAGGTGACTTGGGTGGATCATATTGAAGCCAATGATAGAGCAATGCACCATATCTATCCTCATCTAATAAAATTCTGGTATGGATTTGGTGCAAAATGATGGATAACAACTTTGCAGAGGAAATTTGAGTGTCTTTCTAGTGTCTTGGCTAACAGTATATTAGCAGGGGACCTGGGGGTTATACCTAGTCCTGGAAGAAAGAGAGAATGCATGGTCACAAGCTTCTGCACTAGTGTACGAATACAAAAGTTGAAAAACCTATGGTTTTCAAGCTAGTTCTTGCATCCATGGAAGAATTAGTGAGAATGGCGACAACAGGTTGAATAGGTCTTGTTCTTGAATTTTTGAAAGGAATAAAATGGTGACTGCTCTGCTTCAAGTTTCTCACATTTCTATTCACCAAAACTAGCAAAGAAAGTCTTGAAAGCTCTTGGCTCAGGGCCTCTATGATGGAAAAATGAATTATATTATTTAGACATCTTAGGCTCATGAAACCAATATGGAGCACAAAGGGTATCATTCCTTAGTAATGGAATGTCAAAATTACCAACACAGAGAGCACAAAGGTCCTATCTTAGAGGGTTTCAAATTTTCCATCAAATTCAGAGGAGCAGTTGGTTTGATTTAGTTTGTGCCTAAAATTTTTGCAGAGGTTTGAATGCAAATTTTATTGCAGAGCATTTTGTTCATATTGTTGAAGGTTCTGGAGGTCGTGGAGGTCAAGGGGCATATGATACTCAAATATACTTATGTGGATGATGAATCTATGGTGGTTTTTTGAACTACACATTCGATTCATTTGATTTCCTAAATAGGTGGCATGTATATTCCAAATTAGGTGGAAAGATTTTTGGTAACAACAAACGTTCCAGATATCAAGGAGTAAAATTAGCAAACAAGTGGCACTAAATTAGTTTCTGGAGGTCTAGAAAAATGGATTGGTCAAAGCAGTTAGACACTTGTTATACTTTCTGTAACACACCTTAAAGGATGGATCTCCACCCTGTTTCTCAACATATTTTGAGGGTTGGTTGTGTGTCAAGTATGAAAGCTCATTATCTCTAACAAAACATGTTCAAGAGTTCATTTTTGGGCACTTAGTTGGTGATTTATCCATTATTGTAACATCATTTCCATATCTATTCCATTTGGTAGCGCTAGACAGGTTTATAGGTGACATCATATACCACATTTGATGGAGCATATTCAGGGCCACCAGGAAGAGACTACCAGATGGAATTATCTTTTGGAGATAGTTTTGAAGACTTTATGATCATTATCATGTATTTCCTATTTTCATTATGTAATCATTATATAGAAATTTTATAATGGGACTGTTGGATGTATCTCTGTCTATAAGTACATCTTTTCAATATAGAGAACACAGAGGGGTGAAAGGCCCAAGAGGCTACAAGAGAGATCTGAAAGATGTAACAAACCTGTGTGAGTAATGAGAAGCCCTAGGGAAATTTTTATTTTTGTAATCACTTCTGACATTGAGGAATCATGACCATTGTTTTATTAGATCGTAATTTTCTCTGTTTTACACTTTGCAGTTTCATCTTGCTTGAATAAATTGCAGACATTGAGAATCAATGGCTGCCCATGGATAATAGATTCTCGAGCGGTAAATATTTTACTATGACTGCCTATTATTTTTTTGTTTTGTTTCAAGTACCATTCCAATCCATTTTGCAAAGATAATCTTTGTTTGATGGATGTGATACATTTTGTTTTATTCCCTATTCTTCTACTCATTTATCATATAATTTTTTTATCTGATATGAAATTTGATTGCCTTCAATCAACAGGGTGTTTACTTGACTCCATGCCCAATGATGTCTCACCGATATGCGATTAGATTGTTTCCCTTATTCTTTCTCTTTCAATTTTCCTGCTCCACCTTCCTTCAAACCAAACCAACATTTATAAAATATCATTGCAATAACTTGATGATGCCCTAGCTTTCCCTTTAGCAGTCAAGTGCAACTTTAGGGACTAACAACTAGAACTTGGGTCAGTTAAAATTTAAATAGAGTGGTTGGAAAGCACAAATTCTATCTCCATCATCGAGGCTTGATGGTTTATTTGTCAATTCTCGACAACTGCATATATTGGAGGTACACTTATGGCTACATCATCCATAGTAGTATCCTCTTGGACATTATAAATTCTCCCACTATCATTTTTCCTATGAGGGAAGTCTCTTAACAAGTGTGTTCTCCACAACCCCATCATTTTAGTGGTCCTTTCTTTTGTTCTTCAACTTTTTCCTTCATGGGTTATGTTGGCTTATTTCTACTTTGAGTATAATAGTTTTGTTGATTTATGTTTCTAGAGGGGTAATTGGATTGGGAATTGTTTCCTGAATTCTTATACCAAAATGACTTAAATCCCTTCTTCTTAAATCCCTTCTTATTATTCCTTTTCCATTCCTTGTGAGGCTCTTTCCTATACTTTGATTGCTCATAGAAATACTTAGCCTTTCATATGGTGTCATCAAGCGTCTTGGGTTCGTCA
This sequence comes from Picea engelmannii, assembly GCA_009831015.1. Taxonomy (NCBI): domain Eukaryota; kingdom Viridiplantae; phylum Streptophyta; class Pinopsida; order Pinales; family Pinaceae; genus Picea; species Picea engelmannii. The sequence continues at coordinate 87,533 of ML833319.1, forward strand.
AATTCAATTCTAACCTAGAAGGATTTTGGAAATCCATTGAGAAAGTTTTGTATCTTTACCTTCTCATATTTTATGTATGGGACATACCTCAATAGTTATATGAACCTTTGGACATATTCATCCATGGTGATTTGTCCCAACTTGTGTTCATGGAGCTCTCTAATATTTTCATCATAATATCTCTCTGAAAAATATGCCTTCCTAAAATATTTATCAAAATAATTCCAAGTTAGATCCTTTTCATTGATTCTTTTTACATTCTTAAGGTATTCCCACTAGATGGAAGCCCCTCCTATTAAATTAAAGGTGGTCTCACTTGCTTTAATGTTTCCTGAGTAATTGTGTACTCAGAAATACTTCTTCGGTCCTAATAGTCATGCCTCTTCTTCTTCACCCTTCTTGACCTCTGCATAAAATTTGGGTGGTTTTACCTTTCAAAATCTCTTAGCTAGGGAACTTTAGGAATTTTTCTTCCTCTTTTTCTTGTAAGCACTTGAATTAGTCTCATTGTTGGATAGGCTTTCAGTAGTAGTAGTCCTCTCACTGGAGGAATCTGTTGAAAATTCCTTACTAGTTGGGTCCTTCTTGGTATATTTATGCATTTTCTTTGAGGAACATTTCCTCATATTGTTGAATAGTATCCCATACTTTTGAATCTATGATGGGATTTATAGCTTCCCGGAGAAATATCTCCCTACATTTCTAACATTTGGCCCTTGTTGCAGTTGCTTCTATATTTTAGATGGGATTTGTAGTAATATTGCATTTAGTTATGTCTGTTTCTCTTGGGATATAATGAGCTTCTCATTGTTAGCTCAGTATCTTCAAAGCTCATCCTTCAAGATCCTCACTTTTTATGCCAAATATAGTGGATTTTCTATGAACTTCCTCTCATATAATTCCTCATATCTGATACATGAGGTCTCTTCCATACTGTACCAGTGTACTGGTGTCACTTTCTTCAGTTCATTGTGTGTTGGTTTGTTTATCTCTAAGTTATGCCTTTAACATGATTGACCCAAGTTTAGGTCTACTAGGGTTCCATCAAATCCTCTAAAACTATCAACCCTCCTAGTAAACCAGAAGGAAACATAGTACACAGGGTGCATTGTGCAGTCTCACCTGAGATAGTCTTAATGGGTGACTACAATAATCAAGTGCTTGTAGTCCAGGATTAAATGGGGATCTGTTAGTGCGCGCTGAGAGTTCTATTTAATTATTAAGAAATATTTTGTCATTCACCGATCTTAGTTATTCTTTTGTTCCTTATGCATGCATGCAAATCAAGAGATCTAACTACTTCATCAAAGAATTCATCTAAGATTTAACCATTAACAACAAAGATATAAACAATAATCATTCCACACAACACATGATTTACCGTGGTTCACCCCTTCATGGGCTACGTCCACAAAGATTTGTCTCTAAGGCTCTTTTATTATGGTTATGTCATGCATGGCGCCACACACACTACAACTCTGTTCATACAGTCACAAACCAGACTCCACGACCTTTACTAGGTTGACTAGATCGCACCAAGCTCCTTAGCCTACGATCTAACCCTCAAGGTCTAGTCAATTTTCCCTCCCATAGCTCAAAAGCTTACACAAAGGTATCAGATCATATTTGTGTTATAGACATGTTACTTTGTCTCGTGTGAGTAACTCATAACAACCATCGAAGACACCGAACCCACCCCTAGACCTCCTAGGTGTCTATTTATATGTATTCTTGTCTCATCAGTCATTACATTCTCTTACCAAAACCCTAACCTAGTTAGGTCTTCATGCATGCTGACCTTGCGTGCTTTTTTCCTCTACATGTGTGCTTTCTTCCGCTACTTTTCTGCCAGTTGTCTTTATTTCCCTTCTTATTGCATGCACTCCTCGCATGATTTTCTGCCAACTATCTCTCCTCCACGTTATGCCTTTTCCCTAAAATGGGCATGTTCCCAACAGGCCCCCAACACTGACATAGTGACTCATCCTGAGTCACTTCTTGACTTATTCCACTGTCACTGCTTGCTTCCTGTTTCGGATACTGTCTGTTGCAGTGCATCATACATCTCCATTATCCACTGGCACTATTGTTGAGCTTGACTGCTCTTGTTGACCATAATAGTGACCACCTTCTCTGTGATATGATACTGTAGTATCTCTTTGCCTTCAACCCCGATCTTCTCAATCTTCTTCTTAGCTGCGTAACTCTCCATGACCAGCTGCTCCACCTTTTCTTGCAGGGGATCCAATAACACCTATCTTGATGTCTTTTGTGCTTGCAACGCTTTCTCTTCCAACTATAGGGCCTTCAACTCGATGGATGTTTTGATCTTCTCTGGTAGTGACAGTTCTTTTTGTCGCTGCTTGACCTCCGCCATTGCTGCATGGATGTCGGTTTCCTTATCTTGTAGTTCTTGGAGGCTCCCATCCTCTAGGAGGTGAGTCCATATCTACACCCTCTTCTCTAGAAACTCTGTGACTTCCTGTGTGCTTTGGTTGATTCCCTCTGCAACTGTTGTTTCCTCCTGTTCTCGCTGCTCTCTGACTTCTAGAGGAGGAGTGGATGTGACACGCTCCTCCAGTTATTTGATCTTCTCCTTGTATGCTTGTATAGTCTGCTCTATCCTGTGAAGATTCTCTCCCAATGACCCTGCCTTGTCGCTTGTTCTTTCGAGAATTGTTTGAAACAACATGTGGATTTGTTGCTCCATCTCCTCCACTTTCTTCTTCGCTTTCTCTTTCTGCTGCACCTCAAGGTTGAGGGATTCCTTTAGTGAGAGAGTATATGTATGGGCTATATGTAAGTTTGTGGAATCCACTCTTTATTTGGACTGGATCTCCTACACAATGCTCACCTGAAGTTTGTACAATGCTTTTTTGGGAATCTTGGCCAAGGCCACATCCAATATCTCGATGTCTTTAAGGGGTTTCTACGATGTTTATTAATCAATGAACATCATCTCCAACGTGATGATGAAATTGGTGTTGGGATGTGATGCGAACTGTACTGTCTCAGGCACTGGCAATCCTTCCTTAGCCTGCGTGGATGTTTCTTTTGGTGCCTTTGCTACCCTGATCCTTAACTGCTCCAGTGCAGTTTTCACCTCTTGCACTTGATCAGTGATTGAAGCCATGTGCTTCTCTGCATTCTCCCATACTTCATCCAATCTCTCCTCGAATGATGTCGCCACTAACTCCACATCATCTAGGGTTAGTGATTTATGGCTATGTGGCTTGTGTTCCTTTGCCTTCTTTCTTCCACCACTGGCGTGCTCCCCTGGCCGCTTCTCCTGCGTAGTTGATGGCTTGAGACTAGGGGGTCTCTGGGTATCTCCTGTAGTGATTGTCCATGTTTCTCTGGCCTCGAGAATCTCCTGGGTTCATGTCCCTTGTGCTTCCTCCTCAAGGATTTTGTGTGTCCCTGCACCTGTTTCTTCTTCCTCAGGGATTTCCTGGGTCCTTGTGTATATCTCTTCCGCGTGCACTTCTCCCGTTGAGTGTATGGGTGGTTGTTATGTGCACGGTGGAGCCTGTATAGACCCCCTTGGTGGTCTACTCTGTGTGTGCAGTTTCTTCTTGGATGGGGTTCTTTCCCCCTCTTGGCCTTGGGAATTTCTCTTCTTGGTTCCTGCCCCGTTGGTGCCTATTTGGTGCGATGGGGATGGTATGTCTTGCATCTGAGGTTGTGCTCTTTGTACCGTGGTTGGAATCTGGGGTACCTTCCATTATTCAGACCACTCTTAGACCTCTCTGTGGATTTCTTCTTGCATGACGCAATAGTTGAGTTGTAGCCATTCCTTGTCTTTGTCGCGCTTGCCTTGCAATCATAAACTGTGGCAAATTGCCCTGAAGTTGGAAACCTATCCAAACTCCTGGACAGTTTCTAGTGTAATGCTCCATGTGTCTGCGATAAGGTCCTGCATCTCTACGAAGTACCTCACAAAGATATATGTGTTCTCTTTCTTCCTCTTGGGGTATCCGTTGTTGCGTAATGATATGTATTTTTATGCGCCATACTTCCCCGGTCTCTCCATGTACTTGTTATAGACTGGTTATTTCCAACCAATGAGGCTAATGAGAATGAGTAGCCATGAGTAGTGGAACTTAGAGCCCTAGTTCTGTGTGCCCTTACAATCCTCCAAGAATGAATTCAGGAGGTATGAGGCCTAGCTCATCGATCTCCCCTTTGCACACTGCGTAGAAGCAATAACCACACTAGTTGGTACTTCCTCTTTTCAACACTTGCACATTAGTTTGCACCCAAGGAATCTGGTAGAAAACTTTGTCGCAAGATCACTAATGTCATTAATCTTGATTCCCCTATTTCCTCGTTCTACGCCATACTTAGCCTTGATCTCATCTGAGATGGCCTTGGCTCTTGTTTTTTCCTCTAAGTACTTCTCTGTCTTTTCCCCATCTGTGGGTAGTGTTTATGGATAAATTCGTGAGTGCGGACACAGATCAATCTCCCCAGATCCACCTGGATCTGGAACAAACCGTGACAGAATACTACTCTTTCCCTAGATCTAGATATTGAATGAACTAAGAGAAATGGATGGTGGACATACCTTATGAACGCTCTCCTTTAATCTCTGTTGTTCCTTGCTNNNCTCCGATGCTCTTGTGTCGTTCCAATCACAACAACACAAACCAATCACAGCAAAGGCATTAATATATTCAATACCTAGTCTATACATGTGATCAAGGAATCATGTAATAAGATGACATCATCATTATGGGAAAGGGACATATTCATGTATTTCATTAAATGAAAGAGAAATGTACAACCTGATCCTTGATGTCGTAGATCTCCTTTCGATGGCTCCTAGCTCTGACACACACACTTGCTCATGCATGAAGAAGTTCAACCACATATGATCACTTGTTGTCTCTTGTTGTTGTAGCTTCAATCCTAAATACAGTCTTGCACAAGTTCTCCAATCAATCTCTAGCTAGCATGCTTCCTCTTCTTGTTCTTCTTGATTTTTCTTAACCATTTCCATAAGTAATCTCCTCAATATATAGGAGAAGATTGATTAGTTACTTGGATAGGGAATGATCCCAAGATATCTGGAAAATTAGTATTTTGCCAACCATTCGAACTCCAACTCACCCCTTCTAGAAGATTCCTTCTAGAAGGATCGAGAACTTATTCATTTTCTTCCTTTAGAAACATGTTCGCACCCTAACCATTGACACAGTGCGGAAAGTTCGCAGTCAAGTTGAATGCAGCATGCGGGAATTATGGATTCTCGCAGGAGAGTATATATGCAGCCTGCGGACTACTTTCAAAATATGATTTTTGAGAAAATGACAAGTGTAACCTTCTTCAGGAAAAAGTTCTTAATGAAGAGTTTG
>ML833320.1:0-32752 GCA_009831015.1 Picea engelmannii
GTTTTCACCAAAATTCTACACCCAGAAACTCAAGAAACCATACAAAATGTAGAATACCATGATCTACATATTATATGGTGAGGATAAGAGTACCCAATTTTGGATGGAATGGTTGTTGATGGAATACACAGTAGTCAAGACTGGGAAAATCTTTAACTGGGCAAATATAGTGGTCTTTAACAAATTCCAGAAAGTCCAAGAAGCACCAAGTATGAAAAAACCTAGCTTCTACAAGTTTGCATATCTCATAGATGGAATATGTTCTACAATACACTTTATTTCTTTTATATGGAAATGGGACTCTTGTCAACCACATGTCCATGTCTATCTCTAGTCAGACACATGTCCATGTTTGTAGTTCTCAGTTGTGGGATGGAAATTATAAAAAATGCATTTATGAAATCTATGACTATTTCCTTGCTCCCCTGCACACCATAATTTTTGGGTATACACTCTATAGAATATCACAGGACGCCTTGGCCACCTTGAAAAATATTATAAACTAGTATATGGGAAAGTATTGTACATATATCAGAATCTATGAGAAATATGAGGCCCCACACCTCCTACCCATGGGGGCTTCACCTTATTGACCAATATCTTAACACGTTCATTCATAAAGGGGGTTTTTAAATTATGAAAAATAGAGTGGATATATTGTAGGTATTCGGGTGGGGGGGATGTACTGTACATGAGATTTTATAGGTATTGGGAGGTTATAAAAAGGGGTGTTTGGTAAAAATAAGGGATATCTAGTAAAAACATGGTATTTTTTATTGGAAACATGTATTGGGAGGGGGTTAAACAAAAGGATTTGGGGAGCTATTTATCAATATATAGTGAAATTATGGGTATTTTTTAATATCCTATGAAATGATGTGCTATGTAATAGGTTCATTGTGTAAGGTACCATATCTATTATAATAGTTGAAATTAGGAATATTGAAGAGAATAACAACAAAACAACACAATAGATGAAACCACAATACCAGAATAATACCTTTATTGATAGGAAACAATGTTCACTTGCCTCTTCAAAGGAGAAATCAACAATAGAGAAATGATCTATTACAATAAATCTCAAGACAAAAACTTCTCATGCCATTGACTACTATTTATACTAAATCTATCTACCAAAAGAACAATCTAGAGGAAGATTTTCTAGAAGCGGAAGCTTCTATTATGTATTCTTACATTTGACTTATTCTTCCTTATTACTAGGCCTTAAAAATAGCCTTGTCCTCAAGGATTGAGATGAGGAAATTTCTACAGAATGGTAGCTGGCTCCTAGGTGGCATATGCTAGAGTTGTATCTTTCCACTATACTAACACTTCCTTGATGGTGCACCAACAAAGACGACACTCACGTTGGTCCAAGACTTCTTGTGGATGCAACCATATGGAGCCTTTTTCATTCAAAATCGGGAAGACTAGTTTGAGTTTGGAACCTAGTTCCAATCACCTTATTTAAGCAGGAGACATGAAAAATAGGACGGAGCTTAGAATGGCTAAGAAAAGGTAACTAATAGGCCACCTGTCCCACGTGCTTGAGAACTGTATAAGGACCATAAAATTTAGGCACCAATTTCTGAGAATGGTTGTCCTTGAGTGAAGTCTTCTTTGTTAGTACTATAAGTCTCACCTAGACTGTTGTAGGTGTGAGCCTAATACCCATTAGAAACTTTTAGGTTTGTTAAATATAATAGTTTATTTCAATGTGTAGCGAACGAGTGAGAAACACAGCTTAAAATATCAACACAAAACCTCCATAAAATATACACCAACAAGCAAGGCTTGAATAGTCTCAGACCAACATTTGGAATATCAAATGGTAAGATGGAAGACTTAGCAGAAAATATGAAATATATGCATCAAATTACATCACGCAATTTTGAAACACATATAACATAAATCTCATCAAATAGGAACCTCCTAATCAACAAGAGATCACTTTGATAACACTTGCACCAATAATAAATAGTAAATCATTCACTGCATTAAGGAACAAGCAATGGGATGCACCTTTCATCAACAACTAGTATCAAAGTGAGATTGAAACATAGATGTGACAATAGAAGAAGAAAATGATCATTAACTATTCAAGATTATTAAGTCTGATACATACAATATGGAAACTATGTTACAATTGAAAATAAAGATACGAGTCTCAGTCTACAACCATTCAAACCCTGTAATGGAGTTACATTACAATTTTTATAGAAAAATACATTCAAAATATTCTTAGAACTCGCCACCTAGATCCTACATAGGATCCTCCACCTTAGAGAGGCATGACAATGAGTAATCAACAAAAATATAAAAATATGCTATATTCTAGGATGTTGTTGACAACATTGAATGCAACTGCAACCAACTCATTACATGTAGCTTAACTAAAAATAGATCCTCGAGGAAGGTGTCCTTTGATGTCCAATTGATCCTTGGAGAGCTATCCAAACCTTATCTGACAACTAACATCCTTCATCAACTCAAAATCCATGTAACTTCTAGGTTTGCAACACTTTCGATGCAAACTGTTCCAAAATAAACAATTTGCAACGTCTTCAACAAGATGTGCTGCAAACTTTCCTGTAGGTGTGACTTTTCCCTCAAAACTTGTCATTTGATATCAAAACTGTGCAAAAACCTTCAAATATTTTTAGAACCTGCTATAACTTTCTGAATCATAAAGTAACTTTGCAAAATGTCATATGAATATGATAATAGTAGCCTAAGATGAAATCATTGTCGGCTGAAGAAAGATTAATTAATATGAATTAATTAGTACTCGGAAGGAGAAGTCGGCCCAAGCAAGTCTTCCAGGAATATTATAAATACAGGGCACCAGTCTCTCATTTTTCACATTCTTAGAATTGCAGAAGTCACTTGTGCGCACTGCAATCTGGCAGTCTTGTACGCAAGTTCTGGGGAAGGTGTTGCGCCAGTTTTGGGTTGGACTATCTGATCAACTTTGGTTACTTTCTTTCTTGGTGCATTAGAATTTCTTGGCTATTGGATTTCTTTCACAATTATTCTCACTGTCAAGATCAAGGTGCTCGGAGGGTGGCTTTGGCCTATGGTTGGGTGACAATAAAGATATTGTCAATGGTAAAATGAGCAAATCCTTTCATATTCTGACAGGTACATCTTGATGAGTCATAGTTTATGTGTATTTGAGGCATGATTGGTACATATTTTGTGCATGTTTAATGCACTCGTTGATGGTACAAGTTGATGTATGGTACATGTTTGTTATTGGACAAATCCGTAAGTGCAGACATAAGCCGATCTCCCTAGATCCACCTGGATCTAGAACAAAGCAAAACAGAATAAGACGCTTTCCTTAAGTTTTAAATATTGAATTTACTAAGAGGTAAGAATCATGGACATACCTTATGATCGCTTCCTATAGTCTTTGTTGATCCCGCTTCGCTCCAGTGCTCTTGTACAGTCAAAATCAAAACAACACAAACCAACCAAAGTGATAGCGATAGCATAAACTCAATATAAACCTATGTATGTGATCAAGGAATCATACAATAAAACACAACAAGCTTTATAGAAAAGAATCATATTACTGTATCATATTAAATGTGAAAGAGAGATTACAACCATGGCCTTGATGTCGTAAGGTCCCTTCCAACTGTCCTTCGTTCCCCACACACTTTTTGCTCCAAATATTCTGAAACCATAGATTTGATACCTACTCACAATCTATCTTGACAAAGCAAATCTCAAAGCCACTCTAAGCAAGCTAATAATTCCAAGCCAAAGAACCCCTTCTCCATGAGAGCTCCTCTCCTTTTATAAGTTGAAGAGGATAAGGTGAGGAGGTTAGGCTGATCCCACTAAATCATGAAAGCGAGTAAGATCCAAACCATTCGGATGCCACGTCATCATAGAAGCTTCTCCTTCTAGAAGATTCGATAAACCGTACGTTTTTCCCACGTGCTGTCATTCTCGCACCCTAGCTATAGTGCAACCTGCGAACTGTTCGCACCCTAGCTATAGTGAAACCTGTGAGAATTGGTCAGTCTCACACCCTGCCTATATAGCAACCTGCAAACATCCCTTTTTATAAGGTTTTTACATAGGAAAATGCAACTTCTTTTCTTAGGAGAAGTTCTTCTCCCTTCTCTCTTTAGGAACTCAGGCCACTGTGACCCCTCTGAAGGAAACAGATAGGTTTACATCATTAACGATCATAGGGATGATGAAAATAATGTGTAACAATGTTGGCATGGGTTATTGGTACAGGTTGTTATAGGTTGATTACAAGTTGATTGGTACATGTTTACAACATTATATCTCACAGTGATAATGTGACAGTGGTTCCATCATTCTACTTCTACGTCAGGGTGGTTGGATGAGACAAGGACAGGTGGTTGTAGCCACCTTCTAGTTGTATCTGGAGAACATAGGGGGTTGTAGCCTCCTTCTAGTTGTATCTAGAGAATTGGGGAGTTGTAGATTCCCTCTGGTTGTAGCCTAAGAAACTAGGGGGTTGTAGCCTCCTTCTGGTTATAGCCTGAGAATTGGGGATTTAGAGATTCCTTCAGGTTGTAGCCTGAGAAACTAGGGGGTTGGAGCCTCCTTCCAGTTGCAGCTGGAATACAAAGGAAGTCGATGCTTCCAATGAATGCAATTCTTAAAAACATATAAGAAAAAGCATCATGTGTTTTTCTCCTGCTTTGGGTTTCCACGTAAAAACACTGGTGTACTATGTATGTGTATGATTGCTCATTTGTTCATTGTTTATTTACTCTGCAACTATTGGATGATAATGCTACATTGATATAACACTTTCATTTTGTGTTTAAAAAGTGTTATTGATTTATTACTGATTCACCCCCCTCTCAGTAGTCCAACATTTTCGTCATGTATGAATCCTCGACCACGGGTTTATGCATGTAACGACATATCTTTGTAGCTTAAAGATGTCGGAATACATCTCTACCCTACAAAAGTTAACCCATAATGTTTTGTCGAGGAAGGTGCTCTGATACCACTTGTAATTTTCCAGATATAAAATAATATACAGAACATAAATAATTAGCTAGAAATGGGAGATAAACAATCATATAACTAGAACAACATCATAATAATACCAGAATAATACCATAAATACACCAGAAAGAACACTTTTATTACTATGAGAAATGTTCACTTGCCTCTTTGAGGGGGCTTGAACCTCCAGCAGAGAAGATCTCTATTACAATAATATCCAAGACAAAAATTCTCATACCCTTTATTCCTATTTATACTAAATCTATCTATCAAAAGAACAATCTATAGGAAGATTCCTTCTAGAAGCGGAAGATTCTATTAGGTCTTCTTACATTTGACTTATTCCTCCTTATTGCTAGGCCTTATTAATATTGATATTTATTACATGGAAGTATATTATTCTACCCACTTGAGGGGTTAGGTAGGTTAGGTCCCTAACATTTTTTCCTCTCACTTCCTAAGTACTTATCCTATGGTGGTTTCAGAAGCATCAATAGATATATGGAAGGGAAATGACCAATTTGGCCCTCTTAAGATAGGTGTTGTGGAAAAATGTTTTTTAATCTTTCAAAACCACATTGACACTTATAACTCCAGGTAAATTTTGCATTTTTAGAAACGAATGAAAATAAAGGACATGCAATTTTTTAAAAATTTATCAACAAAGCATTGATAATAACTGAAATGTCCTAAGAAACTATTCACCTTTTTATATGTTTTTGGAGATGGGAGGTTGACTATTACCTTGATTTTTGGTGGGTCCACTTTTGTACCAAATGGAGAAATATGGTGACCCAAAAAAATTCCCTCGATTAGTATCATAAAACATTTCTCATTACTTAGGGACAAGTTTTCCTCTTTAAATATTTTAAACACATTCCCCAAGTTAGCCAAAGATTCCTCGAATGTGTCACCATATACTGTAAAGTCATCCGTGTATACCTCCACACAATCTTGAATTAATTTTGATAATATACCAAGAACTTCCCTCTGAAATGTGGCTGGAGAATTATAAAGTCAAAAGGGTAGTACCTGATAGGAAAATGTTCCCCACAAGCAGGTAAAAGTTGTTTTTTCCTCATCCTCAAGTATTATTTGGATTTCGTTGTATCCACTGAACCCATTGAGGAAGGTGTTGGATTACTGAGACGAGGGGTGAATCAGTAATAGAGCAATTTAATCGGTTTTAAACCATATAATCCAAGTGTTATATCAATGAAGCATTATCATTCAATAACTGCAGAGTAAATAAACAATGAACAAATGAACAATCATACACATACACAGTACACCAATGTTTTACGTGGAAACCCAAATCAGGAGAAAACCACGTAATGCTTTTTCTTATATGTCTTGAAGAATTACATTCATTGGAAGCACCAACTTCCTTTGTTTTCCAGCTGCAACTGGAAGGAGGCTCCAACCCCCTAGTTTTTCAAGCTACAACCTGAGGGAAGGTCCAACTCCCCAATTCTCTAGCTACAACTAGAAGGAGGCTACAACCCCCTATGTTCTCCGACTACAACCAGAAGGTGGCTACAACCACCTGTCCTTGCCCCATCCTGCCACCCTAAAGTAGAAGTAGAATGATGGAACCACTGTCACACTATCACTGTGAGATATACCACTGTAAACCTGTACCAATAAATATGAACCATGCATAAACCATGCATCAACTTGTACCTCAACCTATAATCAACCTGTACCATAAACAAGTGAATCAACCATGCACCAACATGTAATCAACCTGTACCATAAACAAGTGCATCAACCATGCACCAACCTACAATCAACCTGTACCATAAACAAGTGCATACAACCATGTACCAAGTATGTACCAATCATGTGTCAACTACTCATCAACTATGAATCATAAATATGTACCAACATCATCAACTATACACCTTATGTATCTGCCAACTCATCAACTACTTGTCTCAACCATGTACTCAACATGTACCTCAACCAAAAGCCCTCATCATTTTCATCATCCAAATCTTATTTGTAGCTCTGTAATAGACCTGGTGTATATTATCACATTTCTTCAAACCTTCCTTAACTTTAACAACAAGAGACTATCATTTTCATCAAACTTTTCTTTAGTCTCACAAGACTAGTTTTGGATTAGTCAACAACCCTGACTTGAAGTAATCATAACTTTGAACCTTTAATGTATAAAGATTTGAAACTGATACACAATTTTCTTTAGTGTGTTTTATGAAATTAATCCAAGTTTCACTACTTGGAACCTCTCATAAAAGGAGTTATAGAAAAAATGGCATACCTTGCTTAATTCTGGCTTATTCTAGAGAGCGACCTTGTAGAGCGTTCCCTGCACAAACTGTTTGATGAATTGATATAAAACTATTACAAAGCATACTATAGACTATACCCTAACCAAAACATTTTTTCTCACTAAATTTGGATGTATTATGAATAAGTTATGACGTTTTTACCCGAAACACTTGATTTTGACTAGTTTCAAGATTGGCCACAAACCCTATTTTCCATGTAGTGTAACTCCCAAAATACGATGACCCACAAGATGAATTGTTTACCACAGATACTTGGACATGTTTTCTCACTCTTATAGAAATTTCATGGACTGAATCATTATAGAAAAAAATTTATGGCGAAAATGGTGAGATGACCTGTAAATAACATACCTTAGAAAGCACCATCAAAATAATTTATCCTTCCTTTCATTTCGGCTTTATTTTCTTCACCTTCACTCCGAATTCCAGTTTAGATATCCTTGGTTACCTTAGACACATATAGATATTCAATATTCTCAAGTGTGATTAAAATGAGAGAGCCTTGCCTCTTATTTATACTCTCCAAGTAACTTCCTTAAAAACATCTTCTAGGTCACTTGGCCCACTTTCCTTATTTTAGGGTTGGGTCCACTTCTAATTTCTCCATTAAATTTATTATTGAAATAATTTATTTTGTATTCACTTTGAATTATAATACACTCATCACTTCAATTTATTATTTACCTTTTAAAATCTCTTAAACCACTTTGACTACTTTGACCTTTTGGGGCTTCTAGATGACATATGAGGGTCCCCCAACTTCGTAAGGTCATAAATCTCAAACTATGAGGAGTTATGTGACATTATACATACCAACAGAAATGGAATGACATGTACTATCCATATAGAATAGTATTATCTGAAAATATATCATAACACATACTGTTACCCATCAAACAAACTTGGGTCCATTACCCAAACCTGGGGTCTCCAACTTCACATGGCCATAACTCTCTAACCATGAGGAATTATGTGACGTTCCACATACCACCCGAAATAACATGACAAGAACTATCCATATAGGATATTTTCCCTGGCAAATTCACTTTCCTTCATCTCATTATTCCACAATTAAGCATGGGTTTTCTTACTCCACAAAGAATCTTCCCATGAGGGCTTTCACCATAAGGGGACCACTTTGGAGTTCATCCATATTTACTTCTTATCAACCATGAAAAAAAAATATTGGGTCCATTACCCAAAACTTTGTGCTACGGGACTTTCTTCAAGGGTTGACATCAATGACAACCAACCTTAATCAACAATCTCCCTCTTTGGCATTGATGGAAACACTCTGATGCAATACTGAAATCATATCACTCATGCTCCCCCTGGAACCATGCCTTTGTCCTCTACATCTGATAATCCCCCTGGAATCATACCTTTGTCCTCTACATCTGATAAATATCTCCCCCTTTGTCATCAATGGAAAAGGTATCTTTCCATCTGGGGCTGCTCCCCCTGACATATTTTCCTCTTATGGTGCTTCCTCATGTACATCTAAGACATATAATATAAGCATTCAAAAATCATTCAAAAAGCATTCATTTTTGGAGTAGAAATAACTCCAATTATTTGGTGAAGATATTCAAAGGCTTCCCGTGGAAGTGGTTTTGTAAAGATGTCTTCCACTTGTTCTTTTGTGCCCACATACTCAACTCTGATGTTATTTTCTACAACCTGTTCCCGTAGAAAGTGATACTTGATTGGAATGTGCTTCATCTTGGAGTGCATCACCGGGTTTTTTGAGATATTGATGGCACTTGTATTATCAAAATATATTGGAATGGGCTCATCATAATCAACCTGTATATCTGTCAAAGTTTGTTTCATCCAAAGAACCTGTGTACAACATGTTGTTGCTGCAATATACTCTGCCTCGGATTTAGATAGAGATACCGATGATTGTTTCTTGCTTAGCCATGATGCCAAACACTCACCTAAGTAGAACACTTCTCCACTGGTGCTTCATCGGTCATCAATATAACCTGCACAATCTGCATTTTTGTAGGAAATAAGTGATAGATCTTTTCCTTTTGGATACCATAATCCAAGCTCTTATGTTCCTTTGAGATATCTGAAGATCCTCTTTACTGCTAATACATGTGATCCCTTTGGTGTTGCTTGAAATCATGCCACCTGTCCAACTGCCTGCATTACATCTGGTCTGGATGTTGTCACATATAGTAGGCTGCCAATCATTGACCTATATTTCCTCTGATCTATAGACTTTGAATCATCATCTTTGCTCAACTTATAACTGGTTTGCATGGGAGTGATAACTGGTTTGCAATCTTCCATTCAGAACCTCTTTATCATTTCTCTAATATACTTGGTTTGAGAAATAAAATTCCTTGGTTGCTTTGATGTATCTGAAGTACTAGAAATAAGGATAATTCTCCAAGTAATGACATTTCAAATTCATTATGCATGTCTTTTGCAAATTTTTGGCTTAACCTGTCATCATCACTACCAAAAATAATATCATCAACATAAACTTCAATTAATAAAATATTGCCTTGACTTACCTTGATGTAGAGGTTGTTGTTTGCACTTCCATTTCTGAACCCTACCTGTTGTAGATACTTATCCAGTATGGAGTACCGTGCTCTAGGAGCCTGTTTTAGACCATACAAGGCCTTCTTTAATTTACACACATAATTTGCGTTCTCTGACTACTGAAATCCTTCTGGTTGTTCAATGTAGACTTCTTCTTCAAGTTCCCCATTCAGAAAAGATGATTTTACATCCATATGATATACTTTAACATTTTTGAAGCATGCATAGGATAAAAGAAAACAGTTTGCTTCCATTCTGGAAACTGGGGAAAATGTCTCTTCAAAGTCTATTCCTTCAATCTGTGCATATCCTTTACATACCAATCTAGCTTTGTTCCTTGTAACTTGTTCATCTTCATTCAATTTATTTCCTGAAAACCCATTTTGTGTCGATCACATTCTTATTCTTTGGTCTTAGAACCAATTCCCAAGTGTCATTTTTCTCTATTTGATCCAATTCTTCATCCATGGCCTTATTCAAAAATTCATCATTGTTGGCTTCTTCAAAACTGTTTGGTTCAATTGTAGATAAGAGTGCTAGGTGTATTTGTTATGGTGAACAAATTCTTCTTCTAGTCTCAACTCCTGCATCTTTGTTCCTGATAATTTGATTTGAAGGATGATTCTTCTGTACTCATTTATTGGGTGTCTTTGGGGATACTTGTTGGACTTTCTCTTCTCCTTCTGTCATATTCTTCTTCGAAAAGTTGTTCCATTGATTTGTTTTCTTCTTCCTTTGATTCTGGTTTGCCTGTTTCATCAATTGTTATGTTGATGCTTTCCACAACTTTGTTTAATCTTAGATCGTAACACTTGTATGCTTTCCTTGTACTTGCGTAACCAACAAGTATTCCTTTGTCCACACGAGAGTCAAACTTTCCCATTCTACCATCTTATCTTTTGATGTAGCATTTGCTTCCAAAAAATCTGAAGTGCTTCAGATTTGCTGGTCTTCATTTCCATAGCTCGTAGGGAGTTTTATCAGTGTTATTTCTGAGCATTACTCTATTTTGAATGTGAACTGATGTATGCACTACTTGTGTCCAAAAAATATCTATCAATTTGTAATCCATTAGTATTGTTTGAGTCAATTCCTGTGTAATTATCATCCATTACGATAATGTTCCTTTGTCTTTGAACCACTCTCTAAACCAATCTATGAATCCATTCTCTCGTCCACTATCATATATCTATTAAAACCTGCTAAGTCTTCTTACAAATCCATCTCTGTCCATACTGTCCAAGACTATATAATGCTAACCCATTTATCATTATACTATCAAATTCTACTTATGCTAACTGATTGCTCTGAATATGTCTTCTCAAACTCTGCAAGCTGCTCGAAGGATGGTTCTTTGGTATGTCACAGCTATCGCATAGACTCCCCTTGTTGAATATTCATATTACTTGGGAGTCTCTAAGCCAGATGGCTCAGAACAATTCATGCTCTGATGTGTATTCATCATCATATTCATTGGTAGATTCATCATCATCTTCATTGGTAGATTCATTATCTCTCTGAGCTCTAACTTCTTTCTTTATATCTGTGGATTCATCTTTCACTACAATGTCTGAAATTATAATCTCTTGAACCTATTCCATATTTACCTATACTTCCTTTCTTTCAGTTATTTTCCAAACCTTTCTATATCTATCATCTTTCATTTTCTCTGTAGAATTTTTTTCATCTCGTTTTATTGTCAATATTGCGATCTCTAGTACCTAGTCTTTGTTCACTTGTTCTTCCTATTTTCTTATCCATACTTGCTTATATCTTATATCAGTATTCTCTTTCATGGAAGTATCAATCATGCTTCTACAATCACTGGCTATGTGTCCATAGTTATGACATTTGTAACACTCAATGTTACATGCGACCACATAGGCACGGTCTGCTTGAACATTTCTTTTATAATCCATGCAATCTGCAACCTTATGTCCAAAGTTAGTACAATAAAAACAATGACCATAAAATAAATTTCCATACCTGGGAGTGAATGATCTTCTTTGTGGCGTAGTCCTTCTGAATTTTTTCTTTGACTGATCATGATCATGATTGAAGTTTTTTTGTGTCTTGAACATGGATGGTATTCTTGAAGATGTATCTTCAATAGTTTTCGTAGATCCTGGTTGACCATGATTCCTTCATTTGAGTACTTCTGCATAACTCTTTCTATTTTCTTCATTCTTCTTTTCTAGCAATGTAGAGTGTTTCTCTTCATTCTCTACAACTGATGTGGATGTTTCTTTCTCTTCAACTTTCTTTTTGAGCTTGTTTATTTTGACTCTTAGTGTGACAATTTCTTCTTCAAGATTCTCAACCTCTTCTTCTTTCTTAATTTTTTGAGACTTCATGACCTCTTCTGTTCTCTTTGCTTCTTCAAGTTGGATTTTCAATGCATTTATTTCTTCTTCCATTCTTCTCTCTTCTTGACAAAAATCTTCCTCAAGTTGGTTTAAATCATTGGTTCTTTCCTTGAGATGATCCATCAATATCTTTTCTTTCTTTTCTGCGTCTTCATTTTGTGCTGCTATGTTGGATTCTAAACATTTATTTTGATATTCTAGAGTTTCTTCAATTCTTCTGGCCTCTTCTAGTTGAGATCTTAAATTCTTGATGACCTGTTCATTCTTTTTAAAACCTTGAACACTTTGTTTTTGCTTCACTAATTCTTTCTTGGATGACTTGTTTTCTTCTCTTTCTTTCCTTAGATATTTAATTGCACTGATCAATTTTTCTTTGTAATCAACTTATGCTTCATCATATTCTTCCTCTTCTGAATCTGTCTAACATGAAGAGCATATTTCTTCTTGTTCTGTATCTGCATCTTCTTTGGCATGTTCTAAATCTATGATGGGTGAAGAATATATGTCATGTAACTTATCCCAAAGTTGTTTGGCTGATGAACATTTACCAACATTTTCTCTTACCGGTTTAGGTAATCCTTCCCAGATGAAATCCATTGTTATTTTGTTATTCTTCTTCAATTCCTTCTTGGTTGCAGTCTTTTCCCTTTTTGAACTATCATATCATGTAACAACTGATAGCCAAATATAATGTCCCTGTGCCTTTAAAAATAATTCCATCCTTCTTCTCCACATCTCATACTTAAAACCATTCTGACCATTAAACATTGGTACTCCATTCTCAGAATAATCCATGATCTCCTTCTAGTGGTTAAATTGTTTCCTGAAGGAACCTTTCTCTGATACCAATTGTTGGATTACTGAGAGGGGGGGTGAATCAGTAATAGAGCAATTTAATCCCTTTTTAACCATATAATCCAAGTGTTATATCAATGAAGCATTATCATCCAATAAATTCAAATTAAATAAGCAATGAACAATCATATACATACATAGTATACTAGTGTTTTACGTGGAAACCCAAATTGGGAGAAAACCACGAAATGCTTTTTTAATATGTCTTGAAGAATTACATTCATTGGAAGCACCAACTTCCTTTGTTTTCTAGCTGCAACTGGAAGGAGGCTCCAACCCCCTAGTTTCTCACGCTACAACCTGAGGGAAGATCCAACTCCCCAATTCTCTGGCTACAACCAGAAGGAGGCTACAACCCCCTATTTTCTCCAGCTACAACCACCTGTCCTTGCCCCGTCCTGCCACCCTAAAGTAGAAGTAGAATGATGGAACCACTGTCACACTATCACTGTGAGATATACTGTTGTAAACCTGTACCAATAAATATGAACCATGCATCAACCATGCATCAACTTGTACCTCAACCTGTAATCAACCTATACCATAAACAAGTGCATCAACCATGCACCAACCTGTAATCAACCTATACCATAAACAAGTGCATCAACCATGCACCAACCTGCAATCAACCTGTACCATAAACAAGTGCATCCAACCATGTACCAAGTATGTACCAATCATGTGTCAACTACTCATCAACTATGAATCATCAATATGTACCAACATCATCAACTATACAGCTCAT
This sequence comes from Picea engelmannii, assembly GCA_009831015.1. Taxonomy (NCBI): domain Eukaryota; kingdom Viridiplantae; phylum Streptophyta; class Pinopsida; order Pinales; family Pinaceae; genus Picea; species Picea engelmannii. Next base: position 13,848 of record ML833320.1, read on the forward strand.
GTATGTGCCAACTCATCAACTACTTGTCTCAACCATGTACTCAACATGTACCTGAACCAAAATCCGTCATCATTTTCATCATCCAAATATAATTTGTAGCTATGTAATAGACCTGGTTTATATGATCACATTCCTACAAACCTTCCTTAACTTTAACAACAAGAGACTAGCATTTTCATCAAAATTTTCTTTAGTCTCACAAGACTAGTTTTGGATTAGTCAACAACCCTGACTTGAAGTAATCATAAATTTGAACCTGTAATGTATAAAGATATGAAACTGACATACAATGTTCTTCAATGTGTTTTATGAAATTCCTCCAAGTGTCACTACTTGAAACCTCTTAGAAAAGGAGTTATAGCAAAAATGGCATAACTTGTTGAATTCTGGCTTATTCTAGAGAGTGACCTTGTAGAGCATGCCCCGCACAAAATATTTGATGAATTGATATGAAACTATTAAAAAGAATACTACAGATAGTACCCTAACCAACACATTTTTTCTCACTAAATTGGGATCTATTATGAAGAAGTTATGATGTTTTTACCCGAAACACTTGATTTTGACTAGTTTCAGGACTAGCCACAAACCCTATTTTCCATGGAGTGTAACTCTCAAAATACAACGACCCACAAGCTGAATTTTTTACCACAGATACTTGGATATTTTTTCTCACTAGAATAGGAATTTCACGGTCTAAATCATTATAGAAAACAAGTTATATCGAAAATGGTGAGATGACCTGTAAATAACATACCTTAGAAAGCACCATCAAAAGAATTTATCCTTCCTTGCATTTCAACCTTCTTTTCTTCACCTTCACTCAGAATTCCGGTTTAGATATCCTTGGTTACCTCAAACACATATAGATATTCAATATTCTCAAGTGTAATTAAAATGAGAGAGACTTGCCTCTTATTCATACTCTCCAAGTAGCTTCCTTAAAAACATCTTCTAGGTCACTTGGCCCACTTTCTTTATTTTAGGGTTGGGTCCACTTCTAATTTCTCCATTAAATTTATTATTGAAATAATTTATTTTGTATTCACTTTGAATTACAATACACTCATCACTTCACTTTATTATTTACCTTTTAAAATCTCTTAAACGACTTTGACTACTTTGACCTTTGGGGCTTCTAGATGACATATGAGAGTCCTCCAACTTCGTAAGGCCATAACTCTCAAACTGTGAGGAGTTATGTGAGGTTCTACATACCAAAAAAAATGGAATGACATGTACTATCCATATAGAATACTATTATCTGAAAATATATCATAACTCATACCGTTACCCATCAAACAAACTTGGGTCCATTACCCAAACCTGGGGTCTCCAACTTCTCATGGCCATAACTCTCTAACCGTGAGGAATTATGTGACGTTCCACATACCAACAGAAATGAAATGACAAGAAATATCCATATAGGATATTTTCCCTGAAAAAATCACTTTCCTTCATCTCATTATTCCACAGTTAATCATGGGTTCTCTTACTCCACAAAGCGTCTTCCTGTGAGGGTTTTCACCATAAGGGGACCACTTTGGAGTTCATCCATATTTACTTCTTATCAACCATGAAAAAAAACTAATGAGTCATATTTACATCAAACAATATTGGTTCCATTACCCAAACCTTTGTGCTACGGGGCTTTATTGATCAGAATCTGGACCAGGGGTCAAAATTTAGCTCAAAAATAAAAGTTCTCGGAATTGCCTCAAAACGAACGGGTGTGTAACCCTCATCATCACGAACCCAACGCAACTCATTTGGGTTCAAATGGACATCGTATGAGTGAGATATCACGATCTATTTGAATCATCAAACAGGTAAAAAAAATGTGCTGACTATGTAGTTCGTATGGATGCTCACGTGGCAAAGGTCGTATGATGAAGTGGCACGTATGTATGCTGAGGTGGCAGTTGACGTGGCAGATATTGGTTGGTAGATGTGGATGAATAGTCTGCTAACACATGGCATCATTTTGGCAAGTGGTTTGGTGCCACGTGGCCCATTCGTGGGCTTCCACGTGGCACCCTGTTATTGGTTTTTGGTTTGGTTGTTGTTTAAAAGTTATGGAGTCTGTGGGGATCGAACCCCGGACCTCCCCCAAGGTTCAGCGCTTTGGTAATGTGTGGGTTACCACTAGCCCACACAGTGATCCTTGTAAAGCATATGGTTTTAATTATATTTAAATTGAATTAAAGTGTGAGTTGGGGCGCATCCGGGGTGAGGCTTAGCCCCAATCCCCGGTCGCACTTACATTGTCATATGACCATACAGTGGGATTCCCGACCACGGAGTTTTGGCATGCACATTTCAAACGGTTATCCCCAGTCGCATACACTACCATATGACCTTGCCTCTTTGTGCATGGGGTTTGGCATTTTTTAAAAATGGTTATAACACACCATCTGCCCAACATTTGTCGCTTTGCTATTGGCTTAAAACCTTGGCCCTTTTTCGGATGAGCGCGAGGTCACATGGTGATCCTTATGACCACGGTCCTAGGCGGTTAGGGGATGGGCGTGCCCTAACCATCCTACATTTTTTCCTATTTTTTCTGTTACGCACCGGTGTTAGGTTTTAGCATGAGTTTTTGCACGTGAGCTAGGTTGGCCACACAAAGGTGCACTTTGGCGAACCAGAGACAACAAGCTTGAAGGAGGAAAATGACAGGAGGCCTATCTTCTTCAATTTTTGGCCAAATGAGGTGCCGAAAAAGCCCATCTAGGGGTTTTTGGATGTTCTGAATCCATTGGCACTATTTTCAAAGCCATTTGAAGACTTCTTTTGTAGGTTTTTCACTATTGAAGTTTCAGGAAGCTTCAGGGAGCTTGAAGCCTTCATTGATTGAGGTCATGCTTAGATGAGCCCAAGTCTGTTTTCTGTGATTGAATAATCATTTTTGGCTAATTATTATTCTTTGAACACATTGGGATAGGTTTCAGATCCATTTGAGGACTTTTATAGGTGTTTTTTCCACAAGGAAGCTCAAGGAATCTTAAGGCCACATGTAGAGGAGGTCATGCCCGGATGAGCCATGATCCATTTTTAGAGTTCTATTAGTCATTGTTGGGGTTTTTATGTATTATGAACCTAATGGTATAGTCAGAAAATCCATTGGAGTTGAGCAGAATCTTGTAAAAGAATCTTTGACAAATTAATCCCAAAGAGCCAAGTCCATTGATGGAGGCTCAAGGAGATGTAGCCCGGAGAGGGGTGAACTCCTTTATCATCTTGTTATTGTTGTGAGTGTTTGTTGGTTATTATTTGATGTAAGTTATTTTTTCTTTTGTATTTATGAAAAAAACATATTTAATATTGCAAAGACCTCACACATGAACATTTAAAAAGAAGATGCATAAACTTGACACATAATCTATCTTGCATAACTAAGACATTGAGCAAGGTCCTATAAAGTTTATTTTAATGAAATATAGGGTGCTTTCATAGCATAACAAGTCATCCCTCTATTTTCATATTAGGTGGTATCAGAGCTTAGTTTGTTTTTCTCATGTGATTGCCATTAATAGCTAGAGATTTAGCTGTTGGTATTTGTGCAAGTTTTGTGTTGAAGTTTGATATCTTGGAAGGATGGAGGAAGCTTCAAACATTGGTAGTTCTCATACATCTTCATTATCCAAGTTCTTTGACAAAGAGATGTTGAAGGAGTTTGTAACCATGAGAGATATGGTACAAGAGTTGTGGGAAGATAGAGAATAGAGGATTGCTCTTGAAGATCAGTTGATGGCCATGAAGAAGAAGAAAGACCAACTTCTTGAAAAGTTGCATGAGATGGAGACTCAACTTCATGAAGAAAAGGAAACCCTTACCAAGTACATGCATGAACATGAGGTATGTAATGTTAGATTATCTTCAAATTCCTCTCAAGATGAATGTTTTGGTGTTTTTGAAAATCACACAAGAGGAATAGGATCCAAGTTATTGTTAAAAATGGGCTATGAAGGTAAAGGATTAGGCAAGCATGCACAAGGCATTGTTGAGCCTATTGTTGTTGAAGAGAGGCCTAAGTATTATGGTCTTGGATATGAACAAAGAGATGGAGTATATTCCAAATTTGAGGAGACAAGGGAAAAAGTTCCAAGAACAAATTTTGTTTCAAGTTCACCTCAAGAAGGCTATAAAGGTGAAAGTTCAAGAAATTTTGTTTCAAGTTCAATCCCTCAAGCATGCAAAGCTTGTGTTCAATATGAATGCAAATGTGTAAAAAAAGAGAGTTGTGACAGCCATGAGGACAAGAACAATGTTGTTGGTCTTCAAAGGAGAGCTTGTAACTCTTCAAATTCACCTCCTCAAAGAGGCGATAAAGGTGAATGTTCAAGGTATAATTCTGCCTATCATTCAGCTACTTTTGATTATGTTAAGCATGATAAATTTGCATATAAAAATGGAAGAAAAAGTCCATGTACATATTGTGGTTTATATAACCATCATATTTCAAAATGTTGGAAAAGATTAACCACTTTCAAGAAACTTTCCAAGCAAAGACAACTTGAAAAGAGGATGCAAAAGATTTGCACTCATTGTCAGAAGAGGGGTCATCTCATTGACCAATGTTGGACATTGCATCCAACCACTCATCCACAGCATAAGAAGCAGATGGATAAAGAGATTGGAAAGAATGGAAGAGGAGATTCCATCATCGATGTGTGTCAAGATGATTCACAAGAAGACGATTTCCAGCAAAAAAAGTCACCATTGAGTTGGCTTGGTAAGAAATGGTTAGATTTCTTGAGCAAGTAAGGCTTGCATTTTCTGTTGTAGATGCATATTTCAGCCTTATGTATGCATTTATGTTGAGAGTATGACAAGTTGTATCAGTTTATCACAATTTGTATGATGCAAGTTGCATGTGAATGCAATTCATTTGAAGGCATTCTTGTTGTTGCAAAATTTCTCCAAGAGGATGTAAAAGAGAGGTATGATGTTCACTTGTTACAACCATATATATTTTTCATATTCAGCTCTTATGTACCCACATGTTTCAGGTTTATGTACTTATGTTTGTACTTGAAGGAGAGTTGAAGAGCTATGTATAGGCATGTGTTTTTGTGTATGTGTAAGTAGTGAACTTGGTGATAGTTCATCATGAATGAATCATGATTGTATCATGATTATGTATCATGAATGTTGACTTGTCAGTTTGGGAAGTTCGATATGTTTCAAATGAGTTTCGACTTGTGTCAATGTTTTCTTGACAACTATGTTGTGTCGATCATGTTTTTCGACATGTGTTTAGTTGATGGTGTTTGTTGGCTGAGTACATCGAGATGCAGGAAAACGCCATGTTCTTTGATGAAGTACAAGATGAAACCGTTTTCTTGAAGAGCAAAAAGACTTTGTTAGCATCATTTTCAGTCTTGTATAAATTTGTTTTCAATATTGATGGTTTTCTTGGTTTGTGACAAGATGTCGCAGGAAAGTTTTTGCAGCCATTGGAGAGAAGATTGTATTGACTTCAAAGAGTTCAAAAGAGGGACTTGATTCTCATTGGGAAGGTTGTTAGTCTTCTAATCACAAAGAGAACAATGGTCAGCAATAGCCAGAGAACAGTGGTTGAGGGGCATAGCTAGTTGCAGTGCAAGGCATGTCAAGGTATCCAGGTGATTGTCAAAAAGACTTTTCAAGTAGAACCAATTGATAGAACTTGAAAGTAGAAGAGTATTGAAGCTCAGACAGATAATCATAAGATTTTGTGGGTCCAAAATCCTTTCAATGGGAAGGCGTGATCATAATTTGGACCAAGGGTCAAAATTTAGCTCAAAAATCAAAGTTATCAGAATTGCGTCAAAATAAACAGGTGCATATCCCTCGTCATCACAAACCCAACGCAACTTGTTTAGGTTCAAACGGGCATCAAATGAGTGAGATATCATGATCTGTTTGAATCGTCAAATAGGTAAAAAAAAAATGTGCTGACTATACAGTCCATCCAGTCTGTATGTATGCTGACGTGGAAGAGGCTGTATGATGATGTGGCACATCCATACGCTAAGGTGGCAGTTGATGTGGCAGATATTGGTTGGTAGATGTGGATGAATAGTCTGCTGACACATGGCATAATTTTGTCAAGTGGTTTGGTGCCACGTGGCCCAGTCGTGGGCTGCCGCATGGCACCCTGTTATTGCTTTCTGGTTTGGTTGTTGTTTAAAATTTATGGAGTCTGTGGGGATCGAACCCCGGACCTCCCACAAGGTTCAGCGTTTTGGTAATGTGTGGGTTACCACTAGCCCACACGGTGGTCCTTGTAAAGCATATGGTTTTAATTATATTTAAATTGAATTAAAGTGTGAGTTGGCGCATGTTCGAGCTGAGGCTTAGCCCCAGCCCCCGGTCGCACTTACATTGTCATATGACCATACAGTGGGATTCCCGACCATGGAGTTTTGGCGCACACATTTCAAACGGTTGGCCTCGGTCGCATACCCTACCATATGACCTTACCTCTGTGCACGCGGGGTTTGGCATTTTTTAAAAACGGTTATAACACACCATCCACCCGACATTTGTCGCTTTGCCATTGGATTAAAACCTTGGCCCTTTTCAGATGAGCGCGAGGTCACATGGTGACCCTTATGACCATGGTCCTAGGCGGTTAGGGGCTGGGCATGCCCTAACCATCCTACATTTTCATCTGTTTTTTCAGTTACATGTCGGTGCTAGGTTTTAGCATGAGTTTTTGCATGTGAGCTAGGTTGGCCACACAGAGGTTCATTTTGGTGAACCAGAGACAGCATGCTTCAAGGAGGAAAATGGCAGGAGGCCCATCTTCTTCATTTTTTGGCCAAATGAGGTGTCGAAAAAGCCCATCTAGGGGTTTTTGGACGTTCTGAATCCATTGGCACTATTTTCAAATCCATTTGAAGACTTCTTTTGTAGTTTTTTAACCATTGAAGTTTCAGGAAGCTCCAGGGAGCTTGAAGCCCTCATTGATTGAGATCATGCTCAGATGAGCCCAAGTCTGTTTTCTGTGATTGAATAATCATTTTTGGCTAATTATTATGCTCTGAAGACATTGGGATAGGTTTCAGATCCATTTGAGGACTTTTACAGGTGTTTTTGCCACAAGGAATCTCAGGGAAGATTAAGGCCACATGTAGAGGAGGTCATGCCCAGATGAGCCATGATCCATTTTCAGAGTTCTATTAGTCATTGTTGGGGTTTTTATGAATTCTAAACCCAATGGTACAGTCAGAAAATCCATTGGAGTTGATCAACAGCTTGTAAAAGAATATTTGACAAATTAATCCCAAAGAGCCAAGTCCACTGATGGAGGCTCAAGGAGATGTAGCCCAGAGAGGGGTGAACTCCTTTATCATCTTGTTATTGTTGTGAGTGTTTTCTGGTTATTATTTGCTGCAAGTTATTTTTGTTGTTGTATTTATGAAAAAAACATATTTAATCTTGCAAATACCTCACACATGAAAATTTAAAAAGAAGATGCATAAACTTGGCACATAATCTATCTTGCATAAGTAAGACATTGAGAAAGGTCCTGTAAAGTTTATTTTAATGAAATAGAGGGTGATTGCATAGCATAAAAAGTCAGCCCCCTATTTTCAGATCATTTCTTCAAGGGTTGACATCAATGAAAACCAACCTTAATCAACAGAAGGAAAAGTACTTTTTTTCTTCCAATGTTTCAAGGACATAATCAATGAAGGGTAGGTAAAAATGATATTTGTGAGTGGATTTATTTATTTCATTATAATCAACATAGATATTCCACTTCCTATTTTTCTTGGGAACGATGACAACTGGTGAGACCCACCAACTATCAGAGATAGGGTATATAAAATTTACAGAGAACAAATTCTGCAATTCATATTTAACTATAAGTGATAGGATCAATGATTTGGTTGAGGATTTGAGAGGTTGGTTGTGAGGATGAGTAGGGATTAGCTATGAATTCATTGATCATGTCATCCTCAATATTTTCTTTAATATAAATATATTGATCTATTGTGAGCATTGGTGGGAATTATCTTCATCATAACTATCCTCACCTTCCACCCATATAAGTATTTCCATAATCCAATATTCCATAGTTTCCCTAGTCATTACATTGATTATGGCTCCCAAGTCAATCAAAGTGTTAGGAATAAGGAAATCATTAATTTTAACATCCCCTATGGGGATTCCAAGGTTTGAGTATTTGGAATTAAAGATTCAATTTGTTGATTACATGAATGGTATGAGGGAATTTCCCTTTTTTGACTGGTTTTCTCAAGCATAGTTCTCTAAAAACTATGGAATATATCAGAACATATTTAATTTATTAAATAGTGTAATTATTACGCACACATTTTTAACTCCCCTAAGAAGTCAAATTCAGGATATGTAGGGGGGTTGTCTAGATTTAGCCTCTTTGGATAACGAGGAGTCCATGTAGTGCTTGTTTACTGTAAATAATCTGAGGCCCTAGGGGGGTGAGTGATCGGTCACGAGAATGATAATCAACATGATTCACTATGGTTTCTTGAACTTATTCATCGTCATCATGTTTGAAAATCACAAGAGAAGTTCCTTTATTGAGGGTCATCCCTAATCGAAGTTGAATATATTGACATTCTAGGGAGGTGATGAAATAGGTGGGGTAACTGGGAAGCTCAACAATGCATGTAGAATATGTTATTTTATTATCCAGGTTAGTATTAGTTTGTGCAAGAAGTTTCACGCAAGGAGGAGGATTGTTTGTAGGAAACTGAATTTGGTGTTGCAAGTGCAACTGCATAGGTGGGAACTAGGGTTGTTGAGGAAATTGGAAGGGAGTTTATTGTTGACCTCCAAAGGGAGGATTATTCCACCCCTACTAGCATGGATGGTTTTGAGGTGGTGGGGGAACCCATTGTTGCTTCTAGGGAATAGATGGGTACTACGACTAAGAACACTATTGTAATTGTGGGTTAGTCCAAGTATTGTAAGATTGTAAAGGATCTGGAACCATACCTGAGGGACAAGGTTGCCATGGGTATTTTTTAGAGATAAATTAGACTTGTTCAGTTTTTGCATTTTCATATTGGTGGAATTCCTTTAGCCTTGGTAAAGAAGGGAAATTACTAGTGGCATGGTATTGCTTGCAAATTCCACAAATATCAAGTCTATTCAGTGGGCCCTCCTTTAAGGGGTTCTTATTTTTGCATTTGGGGAAGAATATTGACAAAGTGAGATCTGATTCTTCCTGCTTATTCTTGATCTACAATGTATCTAGATGTGAAATCAAAGAACCGAGGATGTCAGTTTTTAAATCTTCAAGTAGATTTATTATTTCTACTTTGGTAATGCCTCCTCCTAGAGCTTTAGTAATTCTAAATATCATGTCCCTTGTCCCCTTTCTTGGCCTAGAATCTCCTCTCAAGTATTTCTTACAAATTAGCTCATAGATTTCCACATACCTAAGCTGGGAAACATATCCATTCCCCATGATATTTAGGATATCAATGCAATATTCCCTAATTCCTCTCAACAATAGAAATTTTAAGATTTCTTCATTCATCTGACTTTGTTTTGACCGCTACATATTATACTTAAACCACTCTACATGGTCTTCCAAAATATCATCCTCCTTTTGGGACATCCTGAAAATTTCCTCTTTATGGTCCTTGTCCTTACAATAGTCCTAGTACTTGCTCGAAAATGTCTTCTTCATTTCTTCCCATGTCCCATTGTTGTTTCCACAAAGTCCCATAAACCATCAGAGCACTACATTTTTCAATGTGGCAGGGAATAGTTTTAACTTATGGGCATCTAAGACATAGTCATAGCTCTTAAAGAGGACATCAAATTCAAATAGAAACATATCTAGGACTTTGTTTTCCATTCCATTGAATTTTTTCAAGGTTGAATGCAGAATATTCTTCATCTGTTCCACCCCTCTTAGATTTATGATTGGGAATTTGAATGTAATAGTCTCTTCCTTGACAATTCTTGCTTCTTCTTCTTCCATATTGTGAAAAATGTTCAGGAAGTTAATTGATTCTATTGAGGAAGGGGATTATGTTGGGTCTTGAAACAGGTTTGGATGGAATTCTATATCGGGATGCTCGCTAATAATTTCTCATGAATTGGTGGATTTTTAGTGGGGAATAGAGGTTTTGTGCCATGCTTTGAAATTAGTGCACTATGTTAATCGACGGTGCGAGGGGACCTTTATTTTAGTTTATCGACAATTTTGAACTCTGAAAAGTTGGCACACAATGAATTTTAATACCGGGGTTTGGGGGTGCATGTTTGCCTATGATTCAAATGTTTTGTGTTATAATCAATCTACCAATCTTAGCGAAAGTTTGTGTTGAGAACCCTTTACTTTGTGTTATTGTATCGTAGAACATATTTCAAGATGCTGACGTGGTGTGTACATTCTACAGTGTATCTTTTGGGAGATCCTAAGATTATGTGGCATGTTTGGATAGGTCTAAAATACATGGGCTTAACAGGGCACGAAAACCATTTTAGATTAAAACCTAGGTGATCATCTAATTTCTCCCTAAGGATTTTTTCTATAGTTCAGATCACTTGCACACATAAAATGGATGGTCCAAATGGACACTTATCCATGGTAAAAAACAATCATCGGTGTATTTGTTCATGCACTGAAATTGATGATCTTAGGGATCTAGTCCACTGATGTTGACAAGACATCGACCATTGTCGAGAAGGAGGTTCCTTTTGAGTTCTTGAAACTAGGGCATTTTCCTTGTTGATGACTGGTGAAGCATTAGAGTCATTCGAGGTCCCACCCTTTAGTACTCTCAAATTTCCATATGGATCACCGATGACCGATGGGTCCCATCGACATGGGGGAGTTTCTCTCTTTGTTTACACCCTTATACTTTGCCACAAGAATTTCCCGCACCGCGATGTGTTGATATTATGGTAGCTGCGTGAGGTATTTACCTCCACGTGTAAACCTGATGAGAATAGAATACTACGGGGATCAAGAAGAAACCCTAATGAGTTGGATAATAACCCTAGAAGACTTGTCATCTCAAGAAGATAATTTATATTAGGTTATTAGCCTACAAGAGAAGAAGTCGGCTAGAAGAAATAATAATATATTGAACAGATAGATATCCAGAATGAGAAGTCGGCCCAGGCAATTAGCCAGAATTAGTATAAATACAGGAGGCCAGTTCTCATTCTGGCAGCCAATCTCAGAATTGCAAAGAAACAACTTGTGTGCACTGTAGTGCCTAGTCTTGTGTGCAGGTTTGAGGAGAGCTGCCATTGCATCTGCTGCAGCTAGCAGATCACGTTTGTCTTGGACTATCTCTTGGCTAGGGTTTGGAACATATGATCAGCTCTTGTTGGTGCGTTATCCTTGGGGAAAGGTGTGCTACCCTTTGTTTGGATATCTAGCCTAGGGTTTGCTTCTAGAGTGATTCTCTATCAAGGTTAAGGTGCTCTGAGGGTGGCTTCAGCCTATGGTTGGGTGATAATAGAGATATTGTCAATGGTAAAATGACCACATCCATTATATTCTAATAGGTTATGGGCCCACACCTCCTTCATTCAGTCTAACTGCTGGAAGGAAACATTGTCGTAAGGATATTGAGCTTGTTGAAGAACTGTCGCTAAGGTTTCTAGCAGTAGCACTGCCACTAGGGTTACTAGAAGGTGCAGTTGCAAAAACCCTAATCCTCTCATTGAGGCACCTTAAGTGAATGGATTGACCTAATCTCTAGACATATCGATGTGCCCTAGCCTAATGCATCTCCTAGTACTCTCAGCAAGCTAAGACGTGAAGTTTGAGTTTTTGGTCAAATCTAGGGTTGACCAAGTCAAAGAAGCCATGACTTACTCTATGAAGTCAGAGAACAAGTTATATGGAGCTTATAACTTCAGAGCATGGAAGACAAGGATTTACCTCATCCTTGACAAGAATAAAGTGTTGGATATCGTGAAAGGAAAGATCGTAAAACCAAAGTTTGAAGAAGGAAAAGAGAAGGAACCGCAGAACGTTGCAACTATGGATAATTTCAAAGATGGTGACATCAATGACATGAGTATCATAGTGGACTCTATCAAAGACCACTTGATACCCTACATCTCCCATATTGACTCATCAAAGAATATGTACTATGCCTTAACAAACCTCTTCTCAGTCAAAAACATTGGACAAGTAAAGAGTCTGAAGAATGAGCTCCATGACATGAAGATGAATGATGATGATAGCATAATATCATACTTTGTGAGAATCTCTCAGTTAAGAGATCAACTACAAGATATTGAAGAAATCATCTCAGAGAAGGAGTTGGTAAACATAGTACTCAATGGTATTCCCAAAACGTGGGATGCATTTGCTGCAAGCATGAACACAAGAAAGGAGTATCCAACATTTGAATAACTTTGGACTTGTTGTGCTCAAGAAGAATCAAGGATCCATGCAAAAGAGAAACCCCAATAGAAGTATGATGATCAAGCCTTCATAGAAAGATTCAAGAAATTTAGGAACAAAAGGAAGTTTTGTTCAAAGAAGAAGACAAATCAAGAGAAAGATATTTCAGAAATACAATGCTTCAACTGTCAAAAATATGGTCACTACAAGAATCATTGTCCCGAGCTAAAGAAAAGGAAGGAGAAACACGAAGCATCAATTGTCGAAGAAAAGGAACCTACAAAGAAGACCAAGCAGGATGAAAGAGACTTCTTCTTCTAAAGGTAACAATACTCTTCTTATTTATTGTACATATCTTGTTTGCATCATCTCTATACATATCTTGTATATCTATCTCTTGGAAGATAATGTGTTCCAAGAAGAACTATACCTATGGAAGAACAACAATATAAGGATGGATATCATTAGATAATACACATGATTAAATACGTCAAACAAATCATGTATCCATCATGAAGAGACTTAGAAGAAGCAAAGACAGAAATAAGTCAACAATCAAGAGGAAATTGGAGAAAGACCTATAATACCTTGCAGAAGGGAATGAGGATGCAGGCGGAAGCATGGACTCTCCTACATCAAGGGAGCCGATTATATATCACCATAAATAAGATCATGTATTCATACATGAATCAAGGATTGGGAGGGAGATAATCCTATGATCCATTGAAGATGATAATATATATATATATCCAAGATAGCAGGTAGTATGTGCTTAGTCTGACCTTAGAAGAAGTCTTCTTCGAAGACAAGCCTTTAAAGTATCCTTGGTTGTCCATCCACATCCACAAACCTGTGATGAAAGAAATAAATGGAATATTTAGGGAATGGAATCTACTCCATGGACCCAAGATCTAAACACAAGGAAGAACATGAAGATTCAGAGAAAGAAAGAGAAGCCAGAACAACTAGTCATTGTATCAAGAATCACAAGATTGCCAACCTAATATGAACTCAATAAAAGAAATCAAGCAGAGGAACTGAAATTCGCGATGAAGAACAATGTATGGAAGACTTATGAATGAAATCATTGCGAGATCTAGAACTATAGGTTCTCCCATATGGAGGGAGAAGACTATGATGATTACTTGTTCCAGTAAACTAGACATATCTCTACATGAGTTATTATATCATCCACAACATCTATGAGTAGGATTTCTACATAAGATAAATGAAAAGAATGTTCTCCAGAGAAATTGAATAAAGAGCGTATGAAGAGAAACCTCATGAATTTGAGGCATACCAGAAAGAGACCCTTGTATGAAGATAGAAGAAGACAACTTGGTGGAGAACCTCCAATGCACAACAGAAGCGTGGTGAAGATTTTCTATAACAAAGATATTGTATCAATATGATTACTCAGTAGATTAGATCTCATTATGACAGAAGAAGTGCCACATGGATATGTTCCAGTTTTCCAACAATGATATACTCTATTTGATCAGAGCTACATGAAGCCTTCAAAGAAAACCAGTGTTCCAGAGCAAAGTACATTTTAAATGAAGCATTACATTATCCATGATGAATTATGGAAAGGAGAAAGTGGTTCTCCAATACATATCTCCATATATGAGCATATAAGAAAACATTTTGGTAAAGCTTCTATCCAAGATGAAAGAGTTTACGTACTTAAGCTTGAGCTTGTGGAGACAACTTCCTTATTGAAAAAGGAAGAGATGACTCCTAGGTTGGGAGGGAGCACTGATATAATATTGATTGATGGATGGTCATTTTTTAGTTCGAAGAATTGTCCAGCATGAGAAGATTCTTTCTTGTTCGAAAAGTGGATTGAGATTTCTGACGGAGAACGATTTCCCATTATGGTTAACATGGGAAATGGTCCAGATTGTTGATGTACCATAGACAACGACTTCCCATTGTGGTGAACATGGGAAGTTTTCTAGAGCAGTCTCTCTTATTGAGGGTTACTCAAGAAGACTAGCTCGCCTCGCCGGACAATGATTTCTCATTGTGGTTAACATGATGAATGGTTTGTTTTTTGGAGGTTGGTACAGGACAATATTTTCCTCTTGTGGTTAACAGAGGAAATGGTATGGACAGTCATTCCTTAGGGTGTATTCATTCTCTCGAAGATGCACTTTGTTTAGTGCTGGAGGAATGGCCCAAGGTGGGGAATGGTCCAGGCTCAACAATTAGGGATAAGAATTCCTTAGGGAAGATTCAGTCTCTCTAGGTTACACTTTGTTTAGTGTCAGAGGAATGGCCCAGGGTTAGGAATGGTCTAGGTTTAGAAATAAAAACAATCAGTCTTCCTTATTCGAGAAGAATAAGGTAGATAGCCCATCGTTGATGTTCTACTTTGAGGACAGATATTCTTTCATATCTCATAGATGTGAGTGAAAGATTGGCCCAGATGATTTAGTTTATATCATAACATTGTTTCTATCCAGGTTGATATCAAATGATTGTTATGAAGACTGTATGACAGTAGATGTATACTACTGTGGTGGATGTGTTCCACTGTTCGTGACTATACGTTACTGATCAAATACTTGTTTGCTACTTGGTGTGGTAGTGTACCACTGGATTGTAGTTATGTACTACTATGGATAGACACAGTTGTGTTTTATTTTGTTCCAATTACCTTGAAGACTATCAATATTTTGGTAAATGATTATCAACCAGATGAATGATTAAAGGATAGAGATTTCCCAGACGGAAATGGTTCAGAACATCTACTCTTCTAGGACAGAAGAACCACTCTTGTATCACTTTGTGATGTGAGTGACTTATCCAACATCATGTCTGATTACTGAGATGGAGTATGGTTTCGAAATATGATGCAACTGATGACACTGATGGTGATGATGATAGTATATACGACTATGTTGATGCTACTAGGTGAATGGTATGTTTTGTGCTCATGACCATTACCTGTAATACCTCCCTAGCTAGGAGGGAGTGTTGATATTATGATAGTTGCGAGAGGCATTTACCTCCACGTGTAAACCTGATGAGAATAGAATACCAGAGGAAGCAAGAAGAAACCCTAATGAGTTGGCTAATAACCCTAGAAGAATTTTCGGCTCAAGAAGATAATTTATATTAGGTTATTAGCCTACAAGAGAAGAAGTCGACCAGAAGAAATAATAATATACTAAACAGACAGATACCCAGAATGAGAAGTCGGCCCAGGCAGTTAGCCAGAATTAGTATAAATACAGGAGGCCAATTCTCATTCTGGCAAGCAGTCTCAAAATTGCAGAGCAACAACTTGTGCGCACTGCAGTGCCCATTCTTATGCATAGGTTTGAGGAGAGTTGTCATTGCAGCTGCTACAGCTAGAAAATCACGTTTGTCTTGGAATATCTCTTGGCTAGGGTTTGGAACATCTGATCAACTCTTGTTGGTGTGCTATCCTTGGGGAAAGGTGCGCTACCCTTTGTTTGGCTATCTAGCCTAGGGTTTTCTTCCAGAGTGATTCTCTGTCAAGGTTAAGGTGCTCAGAGGGTGGCTTTAGCCTATGGTTGGGTGACAATAGAGATATTGTTAATGGTAAAATGAGCACATCCATTATATTCTAACACGATGAACTCATAAACCATATGTGATGATGTGGAGGGTGATGTGGCTATGTTGATGTGGCTAAGTATGGATACCTTTATGACATGGTAGATGAGATGGAAGTATGAACATCCATGTTGAAGATGACATGGTAGGTGACATAACTTCTCATTGAGCTGGAATCGACTGAAATTCAATCTAATGTATCGAAAGTCAGGATTAATTTCTCGTTAAAATCAAATAGTCACGATTGGTGTGATAATTTTTCTCATCGAGGTTAGGGGTCCTATATTTCCCTAGGTTGTTTCGAAACCTTTGACACTACGCATCGACGACTAATGAACATCGATAATTGATTTTTTTTTATGTTTGTTGCATTATTCGTATAAAGAAATGGTCGATGCCCAATCAACAAATCAATGTTTTGGAAAAGTGTCTATTGGACATCGTGGAAGTCAAGAAATGTAAGGATTTTCAAATTATATTTTGAAACTACTAGGTCTTAAATCCCTCTTGCTTAGGATCAGAACTATCTGGATTTTATCCCTTCTAGTGATCATTCAAATTTTACCTGGGAAATAACAAAAATAGAAGAAACCAAGAGGAAGTATTAAAACAATTTATGACCATGAAAAATCAAAGTCTAAGGATGGAAGTGAAGTAAAGTGGTCCCCAAAAAATTATGAAATTTTGAGGGTGTGTTGAGTGCTCAAAAAATGGTGATTCACTGGGACAAACTAGAATCTTTGTACCTTACATTTCTTGTATTAGTAGATCCTTTTGGGAGTTAGCCTTCAATTTAAGATAATAACCCACAGATGATTCATAAGTGTGTATATATATATATATATATATATTCATCCTTGCATGCCTATGGGAATTTGTAATGTTCCTGACTTGGCTAGTCTAGGAAATGTTGCTAATGTGTGTGTAGGATCAATGGTTTACAACATATAAATGATCATACAAATAATAAAAGTGACAAATGACTGCAAAGTTTGTATTATGATATCTATGTGGATTACAAAATGGATGAATTTGGTTGAATAAATTGACAATACTCAACTTGATCAACAGACAAAGGATCTTAGCTGGAATACAAATAAGCAACTAAGAGATAATACCCAGAATATGGGGGCACTGCGGAATCAATGGATGCGCTGGGACTATGGTAGCTCTGACGGTAACTGCTGGAAGTCTGGAAATTTCACCCTGGGAGATATACTTCTTGGAATGGCCTAGAAAATTTCCCAAATGATGCACCCTACTCTAGTCCTCAGTATTGGTATCTGTCAGACCCCTTTGCTGATGAATATGGACCCCAAATGGATACCCCTGGGGGAATGCGGCCCTCTTCTTCTGGAAAAATGCATCCTAGTGATTTCATTGTCAGAATAGGATGAGATATGTCTCAAAATGACCTCCTTGGTCTACTGGTAAATGGGTCGGAAGGGTTTCCCTGAATATGGTCTAATGCTCGCTCTGGAACCCCAAATTTTCCCTCCAAAAGTGTCGCATGTCCAAGTATTAAAAATGCATCCCAGTTGATTCCTCTGTCAAAATATGATGAGGAACCAGGAAAACGATGTGCCTTTCCCTCCTCTCAAATGGGTTGGAGGGAAATCTTAGAATTCTCCCTGGATGAAATCTCAGAATTCTCCCTGGATTGGGTAAGAACTTTGGATGAATGTGCCCTTATTGTTGAACACTGTGTAAATATTGTTGAAGAATGATGGAAGACCTGAATGATCTTCCTAGTGACTAGGGTGTGTCTCTCAACATTGAAATCATCCAACTAGTGTCTTCCTTTTGGAATCCACTGAACTATCTCTCTTGAGATGCGCCTCTCTCCTTAATGACAAGTCATAATCTACATAATGATGAATTAGGTCATTGACCCTTCCTTTATATCTTTCAAAACCCCTAAATCATGATGAAACGCTAATTCATTGTTGACTTCCAAAACCCTAAATCACTGCTGAAACCCTAATTCACTGTTGACTTCTATTTTTAGATCATAATGACTTAAAAGCGCTTTTAACCCTTTTTAGTTCAATGTCACTTTCCGAATATAACACCTGTGACTGGAGTGACCTCTAGTAACCCTGTTTACCCCTCTTTGGCCCTGGCTATAGTCTAACGGGGCGGTTTATACCATTAAGCCTCCTCTCTGGAGCTTCTATTTGGAAAGGGACATTACATAATTCATTTGATTTCATGCCTCTTTTCCACTAAACCAATATTCTATGTCCCATGGTGAGAGTTCAATTGGAAAGTGTTGGCATTGGAAGTCACTCCTGGATTGCAGTAGGAGCAGAGCCCAACGCCCATCAATTTATGTCACGATTTGTTTATAGAAGGTGATCAAGTGGAAGAAAACTCGGAACAATATTATTCTAACTCTGAAACTAGGTTGGACATGCATAGGTAGGTGAGGTCTTAGTTAAACTTCAGACAGTGAGTTGTATTAAGGGTGAATAGGAGGAAGAATTTTGTGAGGAAAAGCTGAGGGCTGCTATAGGCATCGAGCTTCTGACAACCCGTAGAAGAAAAACTTGAACGTGAGAACTTCTTACGCTCAAATGTAGGCAACACTGGAGAATATAACGGTCTTACAATAAATCCTTTACCTTAACACAGTCACAGTAATCCACGCGAATCAGTCGATCATGAACTCTCTCGGTATGAGATGAAACTAGATGGGATAAGAAAGTTGTCTGTTATAAAAAATGAAATCTCACATACAGATACATAACCAGAGAACTAGAGCGTCTATTAAAACTTTATAATCAGGAGATTTTCTCTACCATTGATGCTTACAAAAATAGAAAAACCAAGTATATATACTCAGAAAAATTCACCCAACAAAGGCATGCTCGAACCTCCAAGGCGTGGCGTCTTTCAGTCAAACTTGGATAGAAATCCTTCGTCAGACACCACCTTAACTCAACATGGCTCTTGC
>ML833321.1:13633-33315 GCA_009831015.1 Picea engelmannii
AATTGGATAGCATGGTCAAGGGAATTTACATTATAGCTTTATTGGTTATGGTGATGGAGTTAATGGATATATATTATGGGATCATACTTCCCACAAAATCATCATTAACAAAGACGCAATGTTTGATCTCCTCTCATAAAGTCAGATATAGCAAAAGATGAAAGGTACAAAGCGTGATTGGTAACATAAGAGCATTTGGAATGTATTTTCCATGAAAATTTTGACCAGTCGTTAAGCTTGTTTTTATTCATGTAGTGTTAGCACTAGTTGTGTTACTTGACCTTGAGTTAGAGCATCTAGATGTTAAAACAATTTTTCATAGAAATTTGGATGAGGAGATGAATATGGAACAACTAGAGAGGTTAGTTCAGGATCACAAAGAAATATTTGTTTGCAAGCTCAAGAAGTCATTATATGTCCTGATGGATCCCAAGAGATTGTACAAGATGTTTGATTCCTTCATGGTGAGCCAAGTTTTACAATAAGTGAGTATAACCATTGTGTTTATGGTATATTCATTATCTTGGTGTTATATTTTATGCTTGTAGCAAGCACAAGCATGGTTGAGATTAGTAGGTTGCCTTAGTTGGCTAGGATGTTTGATATGAAGGATCTAGGAGGGGAAAAAACACTTTTTGGCATGGAAATGAAAAGAAACGGGAAAAATGGTAAGTTGTGGTTATCACAATAGAAGTATGTGTAAAAGATACTTAAGAAATTTGGTAAGAATATTGTGAAACCAGTAAAAATCCCTTTGTCTTTCAATTATAATATTTCTTCATGTTTATGTCTTAGTAATGAAAAAGAAAAAGGTTATATGTCTTTTGTATCATATGCTAGTAGGAAATTTAAATGTATGCGATGAAATGGTCAGATATTTCAAATGCAGTTGGTGTTGTCAGTGGATACATGGAAAATCCAGGTAAAGCAGTGAAATGGGTGCTTCGGTATTTTAGAGGCACGAGTATCACCTACAGTGGTTGTAGTGATTTATTCTTTGGTTATGTTTATTCGGTGCTTTCAAGAGATTTGGACAATAGGAGATATACCTTAGGTTATGTCTTGAATGAATGCAAGGATCTATTGGGTAAGTTTGGAAAAATGAAAGATAAGGTGTTATTTGGTAGTCAAAGTGTTGTGCATTTGACTAGAAGTTCAACTTATCAAAATAGGACAAGGCATTTTTTTTAAGACAAGTTATTGATGGACGTGGAGTGGTCCATACTTGGGGAATTCTATAGACATTTTCACAAAAAACAAGTATTGTTAGAGAAGCTACAATGGTGTTTGGATTCTCTTGGCTTGCAAAGAAGGTGATGAATGAACCAAGGCAAGGGATCAGGTAAAGTGTTGTCAAGGTGGATATTTTTGAACCAGTGACAACAAATTCCAATAATTTTGGAGATCTTGCGGGAGTTCAAATCGGATCTTAACAAATTATTCGAAAATATGTTGCAGAAATATATGAATCAATTTCATTTTAATGATTATAAATATGTATCCCTTAGAGGAATATATTGAGTCAAGGTTGCAAGCCTGCTCCTGGGCTGTATTGTAAATATCCTTAAATGAATAATAATAATGTTAATTTCCATTGTCTTGTGGATGTTTCCCTGCCAAGGGTTTTACCATGTAAATCGTTGTGTAATTATTATGTGTTTGTTATTTTGTATTTCTCTGTATTTTTCTCTAGGCTCACAATTTCAACAATTTTGATAATAAGATCTATAAGAAAAAGACAAATTTCCAAGACAATATGTCAAACTGAGAAAATCTTAGGAATTTGAATTTTATGAAAAATAAGGAACATTTTAATTTCTTCATTCAGAGCATTTTTGAATTAACATACAATATTATTGTACATTCTATTTTATTTATTATTTATAATTTTAAACAAATTTAGTATGAATGAATAATATTGAAAAGTTTTTGTATTTTTGTTAAAAGATATGGAGAATTATTGTATAGAAGATGGTGAGGGTGAGTGAAGAGACTTTACACTTTATAAGATTACTCAAATTTGTTTGTTTTTTAATGCCACGGTTGAATCCATTGATTAACTTATTCTCTATTGAGGAATGCCATGTAAGCTATTATATGTTGAGGAATGACATGTAAGTTTTAAAATAGTATGTATGGTATTTTGATAATGAGATCTTTGAGAAAAAAACAAATTTCCAAGATAATATGACCAACTTAGAAAATATTTATTTGATTTCTTTGAAAAATAGGTGATAAGAATTTCAATTTCAATTTTATGGAAAAAAAGTAACATTTTTTTTTGTTCGAGGCATTGTTTTTTGTGGGTAAGTTTTTTTTATATTAAAAACGTAATATAGAAAGTTATGGCTTTAGTTGTTCATCTCCAAAATTATTTATGTAAAGAGATTTTTGGTGGCATCCCAGGGAAACTAGGTCGCCATATTAAACTAAGGCCATAAAAACGTAAAATTTCCAAATTACTATTAAGAGTTTGAGTATCTAATCTATAACGAGGAACTATATGATGAAACTAGAAACCAAAAAGTAAAGAGAAATGAAACCCATCAAATTTGTCATGTTCGTGGAGAAGGAGGGTGAGACTTCATAAAACCATCGTTGAATGTCTCCTAAGAGGTGGAGGTTGTGTGATATATGAACACCTATATGTTACCTCATTACTTATTAACAAGCCAAGAGACCAAGTTAAGAATAATCTTGTTTTTCTTTTCCAGTGATCCCCTCTTGTACCTAAACCCTCGCATCCCACAAGAAGGTGTTTTGTACAAAGTTATTGTTGCATAGGAATGTGTTTGTTTTAAATGGAATGAGAGGTGGGTGCTTGATGGGTCCCTCCTGCTCACACTCCACCCCCTTGGTTGTCAAGTCAAACACTCTATCTAAGGTTTTTTCAAGGTATTGTTGGATAAACATAGGACATCCTTTCTATTTTTATTTATTATTCATTATTTACAATAAATTTTTTAATTTGCAAGAATAGTATCGCTTTTAAAAAAATAAATAATATTAATGTTATAAGTATTTTCAGAGAAATATTTAAGATTTTTTTTTTTTTTTTAATAAATGTAAAAATAATCAAATAATAAACCAAAAATCATTATAATATTTTATGATGGTGGTGGTGGTGGTGGTGGTGGTAATGATGATGATGATGATGATGAAGAAGATGAATGTCCACTGATATTGAATTGGTCTATCAATCCTCAATAGGGTAAGGGATTACTTGCACAACTATTTAGAGTTTTGTTTATGTGCTCGAAAAACATTAAGAGAAGCTTTCCAAGATCACCATAGTTTTGTTGTGTTAAAAGGGTAGGAAGGTTGGTAGTGTGACAAATATTTTGAAATTGAGATCTAATATAGGTATAGGATGAACAATCTAAGAAAAAATTATTTTCATCTTCAACCTTCTTAGTGTCACAAAGGTGACACACTCTTTCATCCCATGGCATTTTAGGAATAGACCAACTCCCAGTCTCACTATGGATCTCGTGAGAATGTGATCTTATCTTAGCAATGTTTTTTTTTTTTCTTTACACTTGTTAAAACAAAGATATAATTTTGATCTTATAGATTAGGGTTGATTACATCCTTATAATACCTTAATTTACTTTTTTCCTCTATCTCTTTATCAGACCATATTTTCTCCTTAAACTTTGATTTAAGGATATTTTTAATAGTATCCTTATTCTGCAAAATGGTCTCTTCCATGATTCCCCACTAGATTAGCCAAGACTCGGCATCTTTATGCCATCCTCACTTGATTCAAAGGTGATTACGACTAGATTTTGAAGCAATTTTAGGAAACCTCTTGTATTCCATGTTGTTTAACTTGTTCTTATAAATTAGGTATCTAGTCATAGTTATGCTCTCAATGGGGGAAAGGCTTGCCTCTAAGAGGAGAATGAGATAGGTCGTATTTCCTTTAATTTTGATATTATAGGTTATAAAATTCTTTTGGATTTGCTCTATATTTCTCCAGGATTCACGAGAGATACTGCATCCCCATACTTTACATCCATATAGAATAATAGGCATAACAAGAGTCTCAAAGAGGAGTTTCTTCTTATCCCAAATCCAAAGATAAAACTCCTCTATTTTTTACCTATAAATAAATATATAATTATAAATAAATAACAAGAGATTTGCTCTATTTTTTAGTTTTATTATATAGTTATAAATAAATATAACTATATAATAAAACTAAAAAATGTAAATATAATTTTTAATGATCCTGTATAACTATGTATTGATTATTTTATTGTTGAAAAACAATTTTTGGTTTACATGTTTCAAATCTCTTAAGAAGCATTTATTAATTGATGTATTGTTGGCTAAATGTTTTACTTTTTTGGTTTTTTTGGCCAAAATTAGGTAATGTAAATTATCTTTATTTTTTATTGTTTAAATTTTATTTTTGAATGCATAAATAGATTCAACATTCTCAAAAACTCATGGATACTCCGATTATACAAACTTAGCCACTCAAAAATAGAAATCCACAAACAAAATCAAACTAAAAAAATTTCAAAAAATAATTAAAAAATATAAAATTTAGAAAACAAGTTAATGGATGGACCTTCCACTATATATCTAATAACACGACTACATATAAATAATTAACAAAAGATGCTTATACGATTTTGATACATGGTAATCTTTATAATTTGTGTTAAAATGACCATTTTGAAATAGTGCAATATTTATAATTATGTTTAAAGATGCTTATATATTCAAGTTTGGCAATATGTTGTTAAATAGGCAATACTTATACAATAATATTGATTTTAAAAAAACTTATGATAAATATATAATATTATTAATATTTTTAATAACATTTTGTTTCACTTGAAATTTAACATTTAATAATGTTGATTTAAATTTTTTTTATAATAAATATTATTAATATTTTTAATAATATTTAGTTTCATTTGAAATTTAACATTTGATAATATTGATTTTTAAAAAACTTATAATAAATATATAATATTAAAAAAACATATAATAAATATATAATATTACTAAAAATAATGTTGATTTTAAAAAAACTTAAAATAAATATATATTATTATTTTTAATAAAATTTGGTCGCACTTTAAATTTAACATTTGATAATGTTGATTTTAAAAAAACTTATAATAAATATATAATATTTAAAAAAAACATATAATAAATATATAATATTATTAATATTTTTAGTAACATTTGGTCTCACTTGAAATTTAACATTTGATAGAAGAAGAAGAAAATAATTTTTATAGCTGCAAGTTGTATGTACTTTTTAATGTTTATAGCTGCAAGTTGTATGTAGAAGTCCACAAAATGTCTTAAATATTAATGATGATGAATTATGTAATTATATTATGCACTTTAATTTACAATATTCATGGAAAGTAATTTACAATATTTAGCTCAAATCTCAATGAAAACCATGTTTAATGGAAAGCATTTTTGATAAATAATAAACCATACACATAATTTTTAAACTTAAAAGTTTAATAGAAAACATTTTTGATAAATAATAAACAATACACATAATTTTTAAACTTAAAATTATTAATGAATATAAAAATCACATTTATAAATTTTATTATGTTTTTAATTCTTTTGTAAAAATTATAGTTTTCTTTTATTTTTAATTGGAATACTATATTTTAATTTAATTGTTTCAAAATATATTTTTCTTATTAAAAATAAGAATAATTTTTTTACAATACAATATTCTAGTTTCACAATTACTTCTTTCTTAAATATATAGTCTTAAATACATAGTTTATAATAACACCATTTTATTTAATTTTAAAATAACATTATTTTTTTTTTAAACACAATTTTAAATACATAGTCTATGATAACATCATTTTATTTAATTTTAAGATAACATTAATTTTTTCTTAAATACAATTTTAAATATCTCAATTTTTAGTAACATTATCTTTTAATATTTCAATTTCAAATATTATATTTTAATTTTCTATATATTATTTTCTAAAATATTTTAGAGTTTTAATTATTATAATCTATTTTTTTAATGTCTTAATAATATAATTTTTCTCTTATTTTTAGTTTAAATATTAAAAGCATAGAGTAACTACATCATTTTTAGTTTAAATATTAAAAGCATAGAGTAACTACATCATTTTTTTTTAAGGATATGTACAAATAATATATTATCATAAGTTTAAATGTTTCTTTATTATTATAACTTTTTTCTTTAAACTCTATGTAACTAATATATTAAAACATTTTAGCTTGTATGGGTGTAGACGGATTGGCAAGTACGGTGTAAATGGAAGGAAATTTGTAAATGAAGTCTCATGTTCGATTCTCACCCGGACTTACTAGTGCGCCATTCTTGCGGAAAAATATATATATTAAAACATTTTTAGGAGACAAAAATAAACACTTTTGTTGTGAAAAAAGATATGAAGAATTGTTGTATAGAAGATGGTGAGGGTGAGTGGAATAAGAATTGTTTTTCAATGCACATATCAACTTAACTTACTTATTATATGTCCAGGAATAGCATCTAAGTTTTAAAAAATATGTATTTTATTTTGATAAATTAATCTCTCAGAAAAAAAAATCAATGGTATGTAAGTTTTAAAAAGTATGTATGGTATTTTGATGATGATATTTTTGTTGAACAGGTGACAACAAATTCCAGCAGTTTTGGAGATCTTGGGGGAGTTCAAACTAGATCTTAACAGATTAACCCAAAATATGTTGCAGAAATCTATGGATCGGTTTCATGTTAATGATTATAAATATCTAGTGCTTAGAGGAAGATATTGAGTCAAGCCTGCAAGCCTGCTCCTGGGCTGTATTGTAAATCTCTTTAGATAAATAATAAGAATGTTGATTTCCATTGTCCCACAGATGTTTCCATGCTAAGGATTTTATCACACAATGATTGTGTAATTCTTTGTGTGTTTGTTATTTGGTCTTTCTTTGTTGTAGATTTATTTTTATAGGCTCACTGGCTCAACAAGTGGTATTAGAGCTTGAGAATGAGAATGATCCCTACAAATCTGTGCATATCCACTAAGAGGAAGAATTGTTGTTGGTGGGTGGAATGGGCAGACACGAAAATCAGAATTGGGACCTTTGCCAGGCTCGTGGATGGATTGGTTTCTCCTCGACGGTCACACAACGCCCGATTTCGGTGTCGATGTGTTAAGTGTCTTATTAGTTGGGTCGAGCATGCGCGAAGGATCGAGGAAGGGTTGTAAGTGTGGCCCGTTGGGAAAGAAAACAAGGAGGAGGAGGTGTTGGGAAAAAACCATGCAAGACCCGAGAGACCACGGCTTGGTCTCTCTGATCTGAAATATGTGGTACGACGTGAATTCCTTCACGAGGAAGCATGTGATTGTGGCCTTCTATTGTGTCGTGATCCACATCCAAGAACGTCGTGTGGGTATTCTGGCCAGTCGTTTGTGACCAGGTATGGGACATGAACGATAGAGATTCAACACGTGGATCTTGTGGTCAGGTGTGATGATGGCCACAGGGTGTATATGAGTGGTGAAGTGGCAACGATCACGGTTTTGAAATGAAACGAGAAGACACAGAGTGGTAGGAGACGATCAAATTTCCACTGGAAATCAACATCACATTAAAAGTGTCATTGTTTGTGACCACTGAACATGTTCAAGAAATTGTTGTATTGATAAAAGCCCTAGGAGGATTGGATTGATCCAAATAAATAGATGCATCTGAAATTGAGTTACATAGAGCGTTGGGACGATGTTGCAGGGTGTCGCGAAGGTTCAACATGTTGGTGTCGCAGTTACCAGTATTGTGTGGAGGATGTTGGAATCCCTGGTGTAATTGTTGGTACTGTGAAAAGAGATTGTTGACAAGGGCATTTGGAAGCGATAAAGATGGAAGTGATAACAGAGATGGGTCGAGACCGAACACCAGGCTTCACATATTGGAGGACCTATGTATCTACATGTAAATTTATGAAAGAGATTGGATCTTGGAGGCTCTTTGATGATGTTTGTTGGAGCAGGTTATTTTCAGAGAAAAGTTTGAGGAATAAGGAAGAGTGCAACAAACGCGGTAGGCAGCTAAGGAATGGACCAAAGAAGCAACGCATGCTGGGAATAAAGGGCGCACAAGAGGTTGTAAAGTGGACATACCTAATCCACTAGGGTTGGGGTTTTGGTAATAAATTTAATGGGTTTAACCCAATTTTGATAGTATACATAAATAGGCATTGTAAGATCTGAGTAGATAATCTAATTTTAGCGAAGTTGAGTTCAGTTTTGAGTCTTGGATATGTTTTGAGTCACAATATCAATTTTAATTGAGAGTTGTGGAGCTCATACTTGGAGATTTATGGTTTGTAACTAAGGGTCGGGTCTCAAGTTGTGGTGCTTGGTGCGACATTGGTCACCATTACTATGCTTTTGATGTAATGTGTGCAAAACAAAGACTTGAAGATGAATAATAAAGAGGACAAATCTTTGTGAATGCACCTCAAGGGGGGTGAACCATGGTAAAATATTGCGTTAATGTGTGGAATGTGTTCTTTATGCTTTGCTATACTTTATGATGAATGAATGGATAAAGAAATGAATCTTTTAGAGTTAATTTACAGTGCGCACTAGATTAGTTATGCAGAATGAATGGTAAAGTTTAAATGAATGATATATCTGAATGATGGTATGGTAGATCTGATGATGAATACTGAAGTAGAATAGTGTTCCTAACATCCCCATGAGTGCTATCCCTTCCATGATTGCATACATTTGGGTCCTTCAGTCACCCATAAGCCATATCGGGTGAGACTGCATTGTGCACTATGTGCGTAATGTTGCCTTCTGGTTTACCAGACAGGTCGATGGTTTCTAGGGTTTTGTTTGAAAACTAAGGTAAAACCCAGGTCAACCCATACATCCAACAAATGGTTTCGTTTCCAGTTGGAACTTAGAATATTGGACACGAAGGGATTTGATGAGAAGGACAGTGTAGAGAATGCAATGGTAGAAATGGATGTTTAGGCCATGGAATCCAACTAAGAAATATATTGGAAGATGGTTGGAGACAGAAAAGATCAATTTTGCGCAGAAAGACAATAGAAGCTCCAGTTATACACCATGTCAGTATTTGCAAAGGTATATGTTCACTTATTTGCATGAGGCATATTTCTGTTATTTTCCATAGTTGCTACAGGATTGGATATTGATGTTGAAGGATACTCATCCAACTAATCGGGTAAGGCCAGTATAGTGGAATATTGAGAATATTTCACAGTTGGAAAGGTTCAATAATAAATTCATGAGCACAGTGGATTTCTGGTTAGACAGTATTGTTGCAAGGTTTATTATTGAGTTTGCAGTCAATACTGCGAAGTCTTACACTGATGCAGAGCACAAATTCTTGAAGGGACCAAGAGGAAGATACATTCGATCACTTTAAACATCGATCAAGATTTTATTGCATGATAAAGGAGCGATGACAATGGATTCAAACAACTAAATCACTCTTCACACATGGGGAAGCTGGGAGAAGAACTAAGGAATATATGAGATATGGAGAGGTATATGGATGGAGGCTAGAAGAAGGAAGCAATGGACCCCATTATGATGGATGAGGAACAAACCAAGGAGATAATGGAAAGACTCCTAGTGATGCACAACATAATACCCTTCTAGTATAAGATCAATAGGAAAAAGAGGGCAATAGCCGAGCGAGAGGGCTTGGACAATGATGAGAAAGAGGTAGAGGATCTTTGTGCGATGGGGAAGATTGAGGAAATATTGTGTGCCACATATGAGAGGAAAAACAAAGGTTAGGGGTTCGAAACAAAAGAAGGATCTCCATTCCATATCTGAATTAGTGTGGAACTCACAACCCCATGTGCGACTAAGACATATGAAGAAGAAGAACCGTTTAAACAACAAGTGGTTAGTGGTAGAATTATTTTAGTAGGATGTGGGTTTAGTCGAAATTCAAGTAAAAGTATTAGTTCAACTAGTAGTATTCAATTATCTACACTACACAGAGGTGGTAATAAAACAAAATTCACAATGGAGGGAGTATATCCAACTATTCAGTTACCAAAGTTCTGTGGAGAAGCGTCAGAGAACCCATAGAAGAACTTGTTTATTTGTGAGAATATTTGGGAAGCTAAGAATATTACAGATGAAGATACAAAAGTGGCACAGCTGGTGATAACATTTAGAGACCACACAATGGACTGGTATATGGGCATCACAGTAAACAGTCCATAAGGTGCGCCTACAACTGCCACAGATGTGAAGAATGCATTGATCAATGAATTTCAGCGACCTAGTTCAGAGGATCATTTCATGAATGAGAGGATAGAGATCAAATAGAAGACAGGTGAGTCATTCTAGGAGGTTGATCATAACTTCAAAAGACTAAAAGGTAAGTTGAAATACTCTATCACAGATATGCATCATAGACATTTATGTTTTAATTCATTATTGTCATATTTGAAGTATCCATTGAGGAAAAAAGAGTTTCAAACTTACGTTGAGTCTTTGCAAGCAAAGGAAAATTAGTATAAGCATACAGATCCAGTTGTGGAAGAGCTAAGAGCATATATGAAGAACCTGGCATTTCAGTTGAATCAGAATAAGGAAAAGGAAAAGAGGGAAGATGTTTGATGCACATTATGCAGAACAAAAGGTCATTATAAGAATGAGTGCCCAACCTTTGCGCAGTACTTGGGGACAAGAATGTCGAATCCCTTACCCAAAGGAGGACCATGGTGTGAGATATGTAGAAAACATGGACATGATCCTTATCATTGTAACATGATACAAAAGTATCAAACGGTGCCCAAGACTACATTTTGTAATTTTTTCAAGTTAGTTGGACATGAAGACAAAGATTGTACAACCTTGGAAATAATGAAGGAGAGGAAATCAGATACTTATAGGGTGCGAGATAAATTAATGATAGGACAACATGCACAACAACCGCAATTTAATAATGATTAGCAGTTTATAGCGCAACTATAGTATAATAACACGCAACAGTTTGGAGCACCACCACAGTATAACAACACGCGACAGTTTGCAGCGCCAACATAGTATAATAATGCACAACTGTAGTACAATCAACAACCACACTATAATACACTGTGTGGAGAAAATTAAGGAAATAGAGGAGGCTTCATAGGAGGAGGTCGTGGAGGAAGAGGATTTGGAGGAGGTAGATGACTAGTAGTTTGTCACAACTATCAGGAACATGGACATTATGCAAGAGATTGTCCATAACCACTTGTGACATGTATTTATTGTCGTGCAACATATCATGTGATCCAAGAGGATCTCGATGACCACCCACCTTGTCCAACTCGCTCAAAATAATTTTTTGGCAACTTACTATTTTTAGCAGTTTTTTCGATTCCTGAACTTCCAGGGCCATTTTGAGGGCCTAAACGACACTTTTTCACGATCATGCACCTTAGTGATAGCCAAAGGCTCTCATTGACCCCCCTAAATGAAGCTCCTTGACAATACCTTTCTAACGATCTATCATGCGCCCTAAACGGATATCGTATTCAAACGTTACGGCCCGAGGAAGTTAATGTACTAACGTACCCCAACGGGGCCCACATGAATTTTGGCACTTCATCTCCTAGGGTTAAGTTTTTGGATGTATAGGGTTTTTGCATTCATGTTTATTGTAAAAATTCCTTCAAAGCCTCATTATACTCATCTTCTTGCAAATGAGCGTAGTCGTCACATCTCTTCTCAGAGATAAGATGCCACCAATCTAGAAAGATTATTTTCAGTTTGCATTTTACAGTTTTCAACATATTTATTATTTAATAGAAGTCAATTTTTATTGCATCTCTGTTATTTTTCACTATTCCTCTGTGTTTAATATTATAAATCCGTGGTTTCATATTGTTCCACTCATAAATATGGATCATTTATATCAAAGTGGTCTGCTCCTTGTCGTTTTTTTAATGCATGTCCTCGACGCAGTCAGGGTATAGAGAGTTGGGTCTCGAGCTTGTTTCTCTTGAGGAAAACTTCTCTCACACACCTAAGAAACCATCCATGGCAGGAAAAAATAAAGACGAAGGGATAGGATATCCTTTCAAAATGTTGCTTGAGGAATCACTTGAGAGACAGAGAAACGAGATGATGGACAACTTTGCACAAATCCTTCAATGACTACCGACAAGTGATGCATCCACCTCAAGTGGAGGCGCCATCCCCTTCAAGGTACATATCAATTTTGATATTCCTATATTTGAAGTTCAAATAGATGAATATAACGGTTAAACCTTTTGGAAGGGTTTTTTTGTCCACAACTTTTTAGATAGAGAAAGGATTACATTTGCACTCCTCAAGGTCGTTCCCCATGTCAAATTATTGGTGGGAGACTTTCTGTGAGCAAAAAGAAATAGAGGGATCCACATTATTTGTTGTTGCACCCACTTGGGGTTCCTTTAGGGATTTTATTAAGAAACAATACTACCATGTTGGAAGTTATGACGACCTGTATACAAGATGGACCACACTGCGGTAGGAAAGAGACCAAATAGTGTCAGAGTTTACTAATGTCTTCCATACCTTGCGCACCAAGATGGGTATCAAATATTCTGAGAGAAATATAGTTCTCAAGTAACTCAGTGGTCTACATAGATATAGTCATACACAAATAGAGTTCTTGGTCATCTCATCCTTGGGCAGGGCCTATCGATCTCCCGTCAAAATTGAGCTGAAGCTGAAACAAAAGATGCGATAATTTGGGTCTGGGAACCCCTCGCAACAAAAGAAGAGAAATGGCAGCCCCAACCTACAAAACAAATGACATATCAAATATGGAAAACCTCAGGATAACCATTCCAAGTCACAAGCAAATAAGGACAATGGGAAGACGAAGAAAGATACCGAAAAGTGGTGTGATTTCCATAAGACACCCCGGCATAACATTGTTGATTTATGCTCAAAGTAGTCATTTGTGGCTGAGGTAAAAGCCTCTAAATCATATGTGGGTTTTGACTCTGAGTCAAAACCAGAAAATGGGATACAGATCATTGACACAAAACCTAGTGACATTGTTTCTACCACCAAGATCCATCTCGAGGATCCTGATGAGTCAAAGGAAGGAGAGAACCTCTTTCATTCACAGATCTAGATAAAAGGCACTCTACTGCACTTCATTGTTGTGGTAGACAGAAGAAACTCATATTAGTAGTTATCATCAATCAGCTAGCCCTGCCGACAACGCCGCACCCACATCCCTACACCATCGAATGGCTCTGTCAAGGAAACGATCTTTGCGTCAGCCAATGGTCTCTCCTATCGTTCAACATCAATCCATTCAAAGATGATGTATTGTGTGATGTTTCTCCACTTGAATTTTTTGATGTTCTTTTGTGCCAAACTTATTTATATAAATGTCATGTTGTATATGAGTTGAGGCCTCACAGTTTTATTATTATTTTGAGCATGAAATTATACAGGTTACCTGAGGTATTCCCACCTAGTGTTATTTCCTTGCTCTCTGCCAAGAAATGTAGGAAGGTCATTTCTCAGACTGGGAAGTTTGTCTTCTTCATGATTCTCTCTCAGAGTGAGCGAAAGGTTTCAGCCACATCCATGGCCTCTATGGCTGACCTCTCCACATAGCAAAAGAAAGTGGATAAGGTTGTGGAAGAATACAAAGACATATTCTCATCACCTATCGGGGTACCTCTACACTATTAGGTCAAGCATCCCATCGATCTGACCTTAGACGCACCATGACCCAATGGGTTCCATCACTGCTCTCTATTAGAAAATAAGGAGATCAAGCGTCAGATCCAAGAAACGATCCACAAGGGACATATACGACCCATCTCATCACCTTGTGGAAGCCCAATCGTACTGGTGTAGAAGAAATATGAGACTTGGAGACTCTACATTGATCACCGAGCCATAAATAAAATCATAGTCAGGAACCGGTACCTGATTCCCCGAATCATTGATCTCCTTGATCAGCTCAAGGGGGCCAAATACTTCAGTAAGACTGATCTGAAGTCTAGCTACCATCAAGTCCCAATAGAACCAACATATGTATGGAAAACTACCTTCAAGTCAAAAGAATGTATTTTTGAATGGTTGGTCATGCCCTTTGGTTTGAAAAATGACCCAAAAACTTTCACGAGGATGATGGACAATATATTGCATCATTTCACTAATTATTTTTTTGTAGTGTATCTGGATGACATCCTTGTCCAGATAAAGACTTGGTAAGAATACTTGCATCATATTCGACAGGTTCTGCACAATCTGCGACAGCACAAGCTATATGCCAACTTGGAAAAATGTTACTTTGACATGGACAGGGTCTAGTACCTAGGCTACAATGTTGATTCACATGTTGTGGATGTTGATCCAACCAATATCTAGGTCATCCATGACTGGCCAGCCCCAACCACACTCACTAATATTTGGAGCTTCTTAGGCCTTGCCAATTTCTATTGAAGGTTCATGTTGGGATTCTCCCGTATTGCATGGGCCCTCAACCAAATAACCATAGGTGTTGGTAAGGAAAATATTTTGTGGGGCTTGTCCCAACAGAAATTGTTCGATGATATAAAGCATAACTTGTTCTTTGCCCCAGTTATTTCATTACATAACCTACAACAACCCTTTGGTATCGAGAGAAATGCTTTAGACAGTGTTGTGGGTGCACTCATCACTCATCACATCCACCCCATGGCCTATCATAGTGAGACACTATCAGATGTCGTCTATGAGTAAACTACTTATGAAAAATAAATGTTCTCCACTATGCAAGCCTGCCTCTAGTGGAGGTACTACATTCTCGGAAAGGAGACAGTCATCCACACTAATCATAAGTCGTTGCAGTTCATGTAAACACAAATAAAATTGCAAAATGACTACCATTAGAAGTGGTCCACATATTTATAGAATTTCCACCTCAACGTCAATTATAAAACATGAAGTACCAATCAATTTAGTGATTGTCTTAATCGACCTCCAATTGTGACACTCACCACAGTGCTCGACTCTTGCATCCATGAGACTTCTATATGGCCCGACCTCTATGAAACAGATCCCGACTTCACCAAAACCTACCAGATGTTGGGCGCAAACATAGCTGCCACTAATTTCCATCTTTAGGATGGGTTGTTTTTCCATCTGGGCCATATATGTGTTCCGTCAAGCGATCGAGCAAAGTTGATTTGGGAGTCCCACTACAATCAGGTGGCAGGACAATTTGTCATAGACAAGACAGTGGTAGTGTTGTAGTGACATTTCTACTAGTCGAAGGTTTGACAGGATGTCAACAAGTATATTTGGTCTTGCATTTCCTTCGCTATTTCTAAATTGACCATTAAGAAACAAGGCATGTACACTCCTCTGCCTACTCCTGACAGGCCTTGGGAATCCATCTCAATGGACTACATGTCAGGATTTTCATCCACCAAGTGGGGAAATGAATGTGTTTTTGTGGTTTTTTATCACTTTTCCAAGATGGCTATTATGGACGCCTGCAAGAAGAGAATCATAACGGACACCACTGCCAATTTATTCATTGAACAAGTGTGGGTACACTTTGGGATCCCACAAACAATTTTCTCATATTGGGAAATCCAGTTCCTCAACACATTCCATTCGAGCCTCTAGTCATTGTTGGACACCAAGCCCACCAAGTCCACTGCCTTCCACCCCCAAATGGATGGCCAAATTGAGTTTGTCAACCGTATGATCATGCACATCTTGTGCATGTACAATTCCAAGCACCCCCGAACCTGGGATGAGATTCTTCCCTATGTTCAACATAGCTACAATAGATCCATACATATCTCAACCAACCACAACCCCTTTCAGGTGGGATTGATATTTCAACCATTGGGTCCCATGGATATTGCACTACCCCTTGTGGCCACCCAGTAAAACTCGTCACATGGTCCCATTGGAGCTAACAAAGCCACCTGTTTCTTTGAGTGGATCCAACATATCCTCCATCAGGTTCAAGATATTTCAAAATTCAAATGCCAAGTACAAGAAGCGCAGGATCCACATCGGATTCCACACCATTTTTGGGTGGGAGACAAAATTTGGTTGCACTTGTAGAAATAATTCCTTACAGGGCCTCATTGGAAGTTTTGTCCACTCTATTATGGACCCTACACCATCACCAAGGTGTTGGAAATTTTCTTTTCATTGATGTCAACCTTGATAAATAGGCGAAGTATCATTGATTGATTAGTTTGAGAAGCAGTGGAAATATTGGAATTATTGTTATGAAGGTGACTTGAATGTCAAGCATTGTCAATATTGAACATAATTTTATGAAGGTTGGACATAATGTTATGAAGGTGACTTGAATGTCAAGCATTGTCAATATTGGGCATAGTGTTATGAAGGTGACTTGAATATCAATAGAAATATAATATTGACTAATATATTTATGAGCTTGATACACTCATCCTATACTACATAAGTTTGAGATTGTGTCATTAACATCCATGCAAAAAAGAAGAAACTGTGAAGAAATTGTACAAATAAAAAGGGTAAATGGATAATCCAATATGGATCCATACAAATCACAAATAAAGAAGTTAATAAGACATGGTTCATTAAAAGTGATTCAGAAAATCTCAATTGAAGAAGAGTCTAGAGATGAGATAGAATGTCAATGGTGGATGTTTGGTGAGGAAGCATTGACACCATCGAGTCACAATTCAATTTGATTCAAACAACAATATGGTAGACAATCTGGAAGTCAATCGAATGGAAGACGAGTCGAAGACAAGTCGCTCAACTGCAAGCCTGCATATTGACATAAGTTGGAGAAGACAAGTCGATCGATTTCAAGATGAGTCAAACACAAGTTGACCAACTGAAGGTCAAAATCGAAGGAAAATTGAGTCAGGAAATACAAGTTGGCCAAAGCAAGTTGAGACGACCAAATTCAAATTTCTCAAGTCGATTTCCTTCCAA
Organism: Picea engelmannii; assembly: GCA_009831015.1. Taxonomy (NCBI): domain Eukaryota; kingdom Viridiplantae; phylum Streptophyta; class Pinopsida; order Pinales; family Pinaceae; genus Picea; species Picea engelmannii. The sequence goes on from ML833321.1 coordinate 30,589, forward strand.
GTTGAGTCGGTCCAAGAAAGAAGTAACCTAAAGGTAAAAGTCTAAGAAAACTTAAATACAAGTCGGGTCGAGGTTGAACCAAGATGGGTCGACTAGAATTGAAATAATCAAGTCAAAATTTCTCCTAGTTGAGTCGACTAAAAATATGTTTGTTTGTTGAATGAGGAAGAAAATATGAAAAAGGGTGAGACCAAGTCAAATATTTAGTGACTAGCAGCTGAGAGGGAACTTATTTTAATATAACCATCAAGTAAAATATTTACAAGTTGAGTTTAAATAATCACCAACAAAGGAGATATGTGGAAGTCAATTTAGACATACAGGAAAAGGTAGTATGTACTGAAGTCGATCTAGCATCTGATGACAAAAGGAAAATCTTGGAAATTTGTCTTCAAAAAACTGTCTATACCGACCACCTCACACACTTTATGGGGAAATTTTCCACTTTTCGAATAAATGGGCGTGTTATGAAAAAAAACCATGTCGTAGAATTTTAAAATTCATTTCCATCACTCCAGAATATTCATATGAAAATAGTTGTCTAAATTGGTGTACAAAGATCAATTAATAAAAGTCACCATTTGTGTTAATTAAATGAAGGGGTGAAATGTTTCATTCCAAAAGGACACATTGTTTCAAGGTGGCACCCTTTGGATGAATATACAAGTAAGGGAATATGAAGGGAATAAGATGTCTTGGTGGATATATATATATATATATATATATATATATATATATATATAATGGATTGAATAAAATTTCATTCTATCAGGTTGGTGCATGTTTACAATCTGATTCTTATCATGAGGATTGGATTCCTCACATCTCAGTTGGATATGCGATCAACAAGATGGGTCTTTTTATGAGGGTTGGATTCATCATTTCTCAGTTGGATTCGAGAAGTATAAGTTGGGGCTTGTATCAGAGAGTTGGATCTCCCATATTCAATTAAATTTGAGGATATTAAAGGATTGATTTTATATGTATTCATTTAGGTTAAATAAATAAAAGAATGATATTTTATCTACTTCATACAGTTTTTGTTATACATGTTTATGAATAATTAATTAAAATGCATAAACATCATTCAGTTAATTTAGTTAATCTATGAAAGTGTGAAAAGTAACCAAAATTTTTAAACACTGATTCACCCCTCCTCTCAGTGTCAATGTGTGTTTTTGACAATTGGTATCAGAGCAGGTTCCTTCACTACAGTTTAACCACTCATTTTTCATGAAGATAACAATTGGTATCAGAGCAAGGTCTCTTCAAGGAAAAATGGTCTAATCACTGGAAGGAATATCCTACTAAGAAAACAAATGGATGAACACATGGCTCTCTCCACATATGAAGCTCCTTTATTTGATGGAACAAACTACTCTTCATGGAGGGAAAGAATGAAAATATATCTAATGTGAAGAGGATATGGAGTTTGGGACTCAGTAGTAAGTATGTCTTGGTACTTAAATACCTCAATGAACAAATCCAAAACCACAAAATAAGAAAAGAGAAACAATTTGATGGCATTAAAATCAATCCAGAATGGATTGTCAAACCGAATCAAAGAAAATATGGGACACTGCACCTATGCTAAATTATTATGGCTCCAACTAGAGATTTCTTATCAAAGTAAAGTACAAAACATAGAAAAATAAGACAATACCATAAAGGAATTGATGCAATCCCTAATCATCAATAAAGAAGGCAACTCAAACAAGGAATTGATGCAATCCCTAGTCATAAAAGAAGAAGACAAATTAAACAAGGAATTTATGCATACCTCAGTAATCACTGAAGAAAAAATATTGAATCTTAAGACTGATGTTATAGCTTCATTAGAAGATATTTGTATGGAACCAGGAAATGTTATATATATTGAAGTTCCTATGGAGGCTCTTGACAATCTCAAATACGCAACTATGTGCACTCTAGAAAAGTTGGAGAAACTTCAAAAGAAATATATGTTGCTACTACAATAGTTAGATCAATCTGACAACCATGAAGAGAAAGAACAAAATATTTAGTTAGAAGACAAAGAAGAAGATATCAATAGATTAAAGACTAATGTTGTTGATCTAACAAAATAAATGAATGAGTTGAAGGCATATGACAAACTTAAAAAATGCATAGAAGAATTAGAAGAAACAAAAGAAATGGTCAACAGTCTAAAGACTTAACATGAAGAAGCTAAGGAAAGTGAAGAAACCTTGAATATCCAGTTGACTAAAAAGGAATAATCGTTCCACACACTAGAATTAGAAGTCATCAACCTCAAAAGGATTCATCTAGAAAACAAGGAAGAAATCAAAATATTGAAGAATGAAGTTGTTTATCTAACAAAATAAATAGAAGAGTTGAATACATATGACAAAAACAATAAATGCACTGAAGTATTGGATGAGACAGAAGAAACAGTCATTAGTCTAAAGACTCAACTTGAAGAAGCTAATAAGGAAATAGAAGAAGACTTGAAGATCCAGTTGACTAAAAAGGAAGAAACATGTCACATGTTGGAATTAGAAGTTATCAACCTCAAAACAAATAATGAAAAGATAAAAGAAATTGTCAAATAACAGAACAACTCAGCCATCCTGGATAAGAATTGGAATATTCAAACACCAACCGATGACAAAACTGGTCTTGGGTACAATAATAAAGAAGAAGGTGGAAAGTGGAACACCATTCACAAACATGAGAAATGATTATCCTCCTCAAAAGGAAAAAGTG
>ML833321.1:38789-51568 GCA_009831015.1 Picea engelmannii
GTAAATGATGTACAGAACAGAAAAAGACTGCCTATCATTTCGAAGAAGAAGAGGTTTTCTCCCTTTATGGGTTTCCTCGTGAAAATCTGTCTCTGTGTGTATTTTATGTGTGACTGATGATCTTTACTCTTACTGTTCATATGCTGTATGTTGGCTGATTATACATGAAGAAATCTTAATAATTGTTTAAAAGGCATAAAATTGTTTAAGCTTATAAACAACTGATTCACCCCCCCCTCTCAGTTGTTCTAGTATTTCCAACAGATTATTCCAAAACCCTAATTCCTTAACCAGAAATAGAAAACCATTGGCAAAAACCATGTGCCAAAAAAACCACCTAAATACACGACACGTTTCCTGAGGTAGGTGTCATGTTTCCCGAGGCAAATTTTTTTTTTCTAGGGGCGCTGCACCCGGACCCCCTGCTCGCCCAGCGCATATGCTCAGACACTACTACTCATGCAAATAATATAACACATACCCAACATTAATGTACTAACTTACCCCAATGAGGCCCACATGACGTTTGGCACTTCATCTCCTAGGGTTAGGTTTTTGAATGTCTAGGGTTTTGGAATTCATGTTTATTGTAAAAAAATCCTTTAGAGCTTCATTGTACTCATCTTCTTGGGAATGAGCATAGCCATCACATGTCTTCTCAGAGATAAGTTGCCACCTCTCTAACAAACTTGTTTTCAGTCTGCATTTTACAGTTTTCAGCATATTTCTTATTTAATAGAAGCCAAGTTTTATTGTATCTCTATTATTTTTCATTGTGTCTCTATGTTAATATTATAAATCTATGGTTTCATTTCTTTCCACTCATAAATCCTGATCATCGTGAGACAAAAGGATGTCTGACACTTATGGTAAAGATACAGGACAAGAGGAACCAAAACAATCAAAATGTTCAATGAATTGCTATGGAAAAAAGAGAAGAGAAGAGGTGGATCCAAGATAGGATTAGATGTAGCAAAGTAGGGTCAAGACCAGTACCAGTGGGTCGGGAAGAATAAAACACCCCAATAGAATTTTGATGCACGTAAAGAAAAGGAGACATTCAAGGAAGTTGTACAAGAGATTTTGAAAGAGAATATTGCATCTACTTCAGGAACAAATATAGGAGATGATGTACTAGTCTATGGAATGCCTCACTTATTTGATTAGACTAGCAAGGATCAGCCATCATAACAAGTAAGTAATGTGAGAAACCTTTTGGGGTCTCATGTGAAGTTGTTGAATGAAAAAAAATATTTACAAGTATTACATAGTCTATTAGAAAAGTGAAATTCTAGAAAAGAGATGAAATTATAATAGAAGAGAGTCAATCAGGTTCATAAGAAGAGAAGAACAAGTAGGGAGTACAGGTTGAATGAAAACATTGGAGATTTCAATATGGGGGATATCATACTAGACTTAGGGTAAGAAGTAAATGTTCTTCCTAAGAATACATGGGAAGTTATGGGGGAACCTACATTGGGATATTCACCTATTCAATTGAAGATAGAAAATCAACATAGAGTAGTTCCAATTGGAATATTCAAGGGCATACCAACAGATCTATATGGTGTGCGCACTATGAATGACTTTGAAGTAATTGACATAGTATATAAAACTTCACCATATACAACATTGTTGGGTCTAGATTGGAATTTTGACAATCGGTCTATTATTAACCTAAAGACTAGGAAAATGATCTTTGGATCAGTACAATACAGAGTTATTGCACCATTAGATCCTTCAGAGGGAGGAAGATATGTTGAACGCGCGACATAAAATTTTATTACAGAAGATATAAACCAACTTTATAGAACTATTGCACGAGAGGAAGACTATATTAACCCCACTGCATATGGCATGTTGAGCTAGAGAAGAATTAGTTCTTGTGCTTCATACTCAGATACAGGACTAGAAAATTGGCAGCAGTGGTTGCATGAGTTATCTACCAGAAGATGCGCAAGGATGACCCATGCATTAACATGGGTTGATATAGAGGTAAAATAACCTCCTACTTTTTATGGTGAAAATAATTTAGAAGAATTTTTAACAAAGTTTGATTTAGAAGTAGTGGAAAATCAAATATTACCAGTATTAGATATGGCTTTGACAGAAACATCTGCACGATGGTAGGGTACTCATAAGGATAAGATAAATAGATGGTATAATGCAAGAGATTATGGTGCATTAGATTTGGTTTAGAGAAAGAGAACAAATATATGGAAAAGTATGATGGGATTGGACAACACAGAGAACATGTAGACAAATATATAACTCAATGGATATTAGTACCACCAAAGGAGTGGCCACATCACTTTATTCATACATTGGAAGGAATCCCAAGGAATTGGTACATAGAATTGGAACAACGTAGGGAAACTACAAATTGGGAAGAAATGCAATAGAATTTTGTGATTACATTTGTCTTTGAACATGAGATTCTAGAGATAGATACAACACTGAGGGTGGTAAGAGAATATTTTTGAATAAACTGAAGTAGAAATTGTGATAGTGTATCAAAACTAGAAGAGACGGATAACTAGACAATTTATACATTGTTATCATGTTGCCGAAGAAGAAGACCCAACAAAAGAAAACCCGCACAATATACAAATCACGTAAGTTGAAGGGGAAAGAGAAGTAGAAGGTCCATAGTTAGAGTCAGAATATTATGCTACACCTTTGAAGATAAAGAGGGTAAATATTGGAACAATAGAAAACCCAAAGATTGCAAGTATTGGAGACTATTGGGACAATCAGAAAGTAGAAAGAAAAACAAAGTTACAACGCTAGTATAGTGATTTGTTTCCATAAATGCTCTCATAGATGAAGGGAGTAGTAGGAGAACTTGGAGAGATGAAGATCCCTTTGAAACTAGATGCCAAACCAATAATACAGATACCTTACAGGTTGAATCCAGTGTATATGCAGAAAGTGAAGGCAGAGATTGACAAAATGTTAGAGGCTGGTGTCATAGAAACTCTTGAAGAATCAAAATGGATCGGCCTTATGGTAGTATAGGAAAAGAAGCAAGGGGGAATCATAATCTATGTAGACTTGAGGAATTTGAATGATGTTTTTCTGCATGATCCTTTTCCTACCCCATTTACAGATGAAGTATTGGAGAATGTAGGAGCACAAGAAGATTATTCATTTACTGATGGATTTTCAGGATATCATCAGATCGGGATAGCACCATGTGATCGACATAAGATACATTTTCTACAAAATGGGGGTCATATCAGTATACAATGATGCCATTTGGGTTGAAGAATGCCCCTTCTATCTTTTCAAGGGTAGTAGTAGTTTCCTTTAAGGATTTTATTCATAATTTTTTTGGAAGTTTATTTGGATGATTAGACAGTGTTTAGATTATTGAAGGATCATGTTGAAGTTTTAAGATTGATGTTATATAGGTGTAGACAATGTCTGATTTCATTGAATATTAAGAAATTCATTTTCAGCGGACCTTTTGGTATTATGTTAGGACATGTGGTGTGTAAATAAGGTATGTTGGTTGATCCTGCCAAAATTATTGCCAGAGTTAATTTACCACCACCTAAGTCAGTGCACCATTTAAAAAGTACACTTGGTCATATTGGATACTACAGGAATTTTATAAGGGGATATTCACATATTACTGTGCTGATGGAGAAATTGTTGAAGGATATTAAGTATTGGTGGAATGATGAGTGCCAACAAAGTTTGTATATCTTAAATGAGAAGATGGTGTCAACACCAATTTTTTTGTTTCCAGATTGGTCAAGGAGTTTCATGTGCATGTGGATGCATATTCAATATCACTTGGAGCAGTATTAATACAACCAGGAGAAGGTGACATAGATCACCCACTAGAATTTGTAAGTAGAAAGTTTTCAGATTCAGAGCAGAACTACAATACAACATAAATAGAAGGTTTGGATATGGTATATGCATTGTGGAAATTCAAAGATTATTTGTTAGGAAAAAATTTCAAGATGTTTACAGATCATTCTACTCTTAGATATTTAGTCAATAAGCCAGTGTTGGGGGGAAGAATATGCATATGGATACTGTTGTTTCAGGAGTTTTATTTTGAAGTGGTAGTGAATCCTAGAAGATTGAATGCAGGGAAAAATCATCTGTCTATGATAACTAATGGAGAGGAGCCAAGTAACTTAGAGGACAATTTCCCGAATGCACAACTGTTTTCAGTACATATTGCTGATGAATATTTTACTGAAATTATTAATTTTTTGAGTACAGGATTTTACCCAAAGGAATTTAATATTGCATAGAAGAAGAATTTGGTGGTGAGAGCTCCAAAATACCAACTTATTGTAGGGAACTTGTAGAAACTTGCTGCAAACAAAATTTTGAGGAGAGCATGAAAGGCCTATCATTTTAGTAGGGCATGAAGGAATAACTAGAGGAAATTATGCAGGGAAAGATACTGTGTAGAAGATATTGAGCCAGGATTATGGTAGCCAACAGTGCACAAGGATGCAAAGGAGTAATGTCAAAATTGTGATGTTTGTCATAGGTTTGGAAAACCATCCAGGAGGGATGAGATGTCATTAAGACCTCAAGTAACTTTGAAAGTGTTTGAAAAATAGGTAGTATATTTTGTAGGACCAATTAATCCACCAACCAGAAGATCAGGAGCAAGGTATATAATTACAACAATAGATTATTTAACCAAATGGGATGAAGCAACAACAGTGAAGGGTTGTAGCGCATAAACTAAAACACACTTCTTATTTGAGAAAGTAGTCACAATATTTGGATTCCCTATAATTATGATGAGTGATCAGGGGACTCATTTGATCAATAGTACCATTCAGGAAATAACTAAATAATTTGAGATACATCATCAGAAGAGTACTCCTTACCATCCTCAAGCTAATGGGACAGTGGAATCATTTAACAAGATTTTGGATAATTCCTTAACCAAGATTTGCAATGTAAATGGGTATGATTGGGAATTGAATATACTAGTAGTGTTATGGGCCTATAGAACTACATGCAATAATCCTATAAGGTAGGCACCTTTTATATTGGTGTATGGACAAGAAGTAGTGGTTCCTTTGGAATATTTTATACCAATTCTGCACATTGCAGCTATTACAAACATGACAGAAAGAGGTGCAACTCAAGAAATATTGGCATAACTCATGGAATTAGAAGAAGACAGGATTGTAGTTGTTTCCATCAAGAAGTATAGAAAGAAAAGGACAAATCTTGGCATGACAGACATATTACAAAAAATAAATTTAAGGAAGGATATCTGGTTCTCCTCTATGATAGTAAATATTTGCGTCACCCATTAAAGTTCAGGATGCATCGTGTAGGGCCATATGAGATCAAGTTTGTCATAGATGGAGGTGTTTTGTAACCGCAAGATTTAGCAGGCAAAGAGATGCAAGGAATAGTGAATGGTAGTCGACTCAAAATGTATAGGGACATTAGACCTACCAACCCTCAGTAGTTTCCATGCATAAATTATAATTGTACATATTGTATATAATAGTAGTCAAAAAAAAGAAAACAAAAGAAAAAACTAGAAAAAAAAAGGTAGAAAAATGAGAAAAAGACAAAAAGAAGTAAGTAAATGGATAAGTGGTAGAATTCAAGATAAGTGGTAAATTTGACAGAATTCAAGATATATGGTAAATGGATAATTAAGTGATTTGGTGCGACAAAATTCAATATATTGCGCGCAGGACAAAATTGACAGAATGAAAACACAGTGCGTCGAGATGGAAATTGGTCGCAAAGAGAAAAAGGCAGTGAATGAAAAAGTAGAATACAACAGAGAATTTATGATAGAGGTTATAAAATAGGAAAAGAACGAAAAGGTAAACACTTAGTGTGATTTCCAGCAAACAGAAGCAAAGGAGAAAGCAAGGCACGATTGTGTGAGAAGTTGTGAAGAGTTTGGTCGAGATTTACAACGAATTTTACCTAAGTTAGAACAACGACACCACCAAAGTTAGGATCACCCAACCAGTTCGCAAGAAGGACAAGAAGCACCAACAAACCGATGGAGGAGGTGACTGGGGTGGTAGATGTGGATGAGATCCCATTGAGAGAAAGTGAGTCGATTAGTTCAACGTTGGTCGAGGAGAAGAACCTAGAGGAAGAAGCAATGGAGGTCAACTAGGTGGAAGAAGGAAGAAGCCCTAGCATAGAAGGAAACCATAACATAGAAAAACTAGGAATGACGCGCACATAGGAAGAACATGATGAAGAAGATAGAGAGAATATAGAATCGGATGAACCCAAGGCAGCATAGAAACCGAGCACAGAAGAACCCCTGGAGGTCGAGGATGACAACAATGCATATCAGGACATAGAGGAGTAAGTACAGATCAAGACAACATGTCTATCAAATAAGATAACAAAGCCAGTAGTAATAGTAGTGTGTACACAGAAGTAGATTTCACTATGATTGCCCAAAATTCTAGAGTTGCTAATAGTTGTAGAGGACATGATGGGGTTTGTTCCCAAATTGAAATATGCATATCATGAGGTAACATAGGTGACCAAGTTTAATAAACTTGCAAAAGAATTTTATATGGAGAAAAAAGGGGTAAATATGGTAGGAATTCCAATATTAGAACCTAAACAATGGATTGCATGGATTTATAACTCTGGCATCATGAATTTGTTATAAATCCCACACTTTGGCAGGGGGAAGGATTTTAATGCCTACGTCAAACAACTACTGACAAGAGTACATGAAGGATTTTTTTGGATGGACAAACCTATCTCGATTAATGTAGACCTAATTGAAAATATTACAGGGGTTCCAATAGATGGAGTGAATCATGAGCAGTATTTAGACGATAAAATGAAGGAAAAGAAAATTGCAGAGGATGTAAAATCCCAATTTGGCACTGACAGGGGAAGTAGAGGCGTGATCATAAAAAACATAAATAAGCCAGCCAGAAGATTCGTGACAAATTTGATGTCTTTCAAGTTACTGAGAAAATGTTACAAGTAAGAGGCACCAATAGGAGTGGTAGAAGCAACCGCATTGTGTGCAAAGGGGATAGTACTCAGTTGGGCACCGTATTTGATCAACCTATTTTTAGAATATTACATAGATGTGCATGATTCTTGGATGGAGTTCCATTATTATTGGTTGTTTATTTTGATAGCCTTAGTGGCATGGGAAGAACTGAAGTATTCAACCTTCCTTGATAGGAGAGGAAAGTGTCGCACAAAATGGTATATATCCTTGTGGAACAATACATATCTGAAGCAAAGGAAAGAAAATTCCAACATTTTTGGCATGTATCTTAAGGATATGCAAGATAAGATAATAGATACATGGAGGATATCACCAGAAGTGGTGAAGGAGAATGAAGGGATAGAGAATTTCAAATCATCTAGGTACAACATGTTGATTCAAGAAACAAGATACCCTAAGAAGAAATGGATGAACATGCAATATTGTGTCATAGAAGAAGAAGTACATTGGGTGATAAGGGAATGGCCTGATCATTTGAAGGTACCATTGGTTGATAAGAAAGGAAAAAAGGGTAAGGAATAAGAAAAGACTGGGAAATAAAGTACCCCAGCCAAAAATACCAGAAAATAATCATAACACACTCAACCAACAAAAAGTGCGATGACCGTAAAAAAACAAAGAAAGAAGGAAAATTTACCTAGGGCCTCGGTAATAGGAACTGAGCGCACGAAAGGAAAAAAAAGGAAGAGAAGAAAAAGGATAACATCCCTAGATAGGAGGAAGGAAGTGGAGACATACCAGAGGAAAAGAACCCCATGCAGACAGAGACAACACCAAATATAAAATCAATGATGAAGACAAGAGAACAATGCAAGAAGATGAAGGCATAAAAGAAGGCCCCTCAGCTCACAATAACTGAGGATGATGTAGAATTCGTGGTAGACAAAGTGCAGGATCAAGGAGAAGAATCCCTATATGTCGTAGAGTCATAAAGAGATGAAAATGAAAAAATTGATTGAAGTGAAAGAAGTTTTGGAAATCCTACAGATCAATGTAGCATAATAGAAAGGCACAACGCAACAGGAGAAAATCCATGAGGAAAAGGAGACAATGCAAACAAAAATAATGGGAAATGAAAATTTCAAAATCAACCAAGGAATGCTACACATATATAAGGACACAATGGAGAAACCATTGAAGGATATAGAGCAGTTTCACTTGGTGTTGTCCAAGATTCCAACCAAGGAATTATACAAGCTACATATTAGTGTCGTGAATGAAGTTCAATAAAGGTCCAGGACATATGTGATGAATTTAGAGACAAACAGGGAAGTAAAGGAGGTACTAGAGATAGCTCTCAAAGAAGTGCAACTCGAGAGGGATGAATAAAAACAACGTGCGAAGAAAATAGAACAAAGTCTTGAGGAAGTCTTTCAAACTATACAAGACATCACACTAGCAGAGGAGTTAAGTAAAGAAGATAAGATCCAAAAGATAGTGCAGGTTATGGAAAGTTATAGACAGGAAATCACGGACCTGACAAAGAAGGTGATCTGTAGCACTCCACCAGAGATCAAAGAACAAAGGGAAAAATAGGTTGTGGAATACACATAAAATATTGAAGGGGAGATTAAAAGAATGGAAAAACTATATAACAGTACAACATAGATGTGAACATAATTGCAAGAAGATGTGAAGATTCAAAAACTATACTAGAAGGAGGAGAACATAGACACGTCACTCCAGAACCTAAATCTCAGACAAAAATATATGGCTATCTTAGACAGGATGAAGAGTGCGCAAGAGATGAAGAACCTGTAGGCAGAGTTGAAGTCAATTTATATGGAGAAGTAGTTAAGGTAGACTCAGTTGGAGCCATTGCAGGAAGGGGCATAAATGATGATTACCAAGTTGGAAGAAACAAAGAGCAGAATAGAGAGTCTACACTTGGAGAGTGTAGAAGTGTTTAAGGAGCACATGACGACGCAATTGGTGGAATACATTGCAGAAATAAGTGCACAGGAGAAAGCACAAGTACAAGAGCTGACAGGAAGACTTGAGGCACTGAAGAATCCAATGTAGGAGGAAAACACTGCCTGATTGGATCAGGACGAGCCACAGGTAAGTGTTGGGGGCCTATTGGAGCAAGCTATTTTGGGAGAAATGTTTGAAAAAAAAGGAAGAGTGTGCAAATGAGGTAGGAAGCTAAGGAATGGACCAAAGAAGAAGCATGTGTTGGGAATCAATGAAAAGTAGTGTGAGGAAAAGAAGAGTCTAAGAAATAAATGGTTCGATTGAATACCAACCTCACATATGAGGTTGTAAAGTGGACAAATCTACTCCAATGGGGTTAGGGTTTTGGTAATCCATGTAATGGCTTTAACCCAATTTTGGTAGTATAAATAGACATTGTAATATCTGAGGAGATAAAATAATTTTGGCAAATTTGAGTTCAGTTTTGAGTCTTGGATATGTTTTGATTCAGAGTATCAGTTTTGGTTGAGATCTATTAATCTCATACTTGGAGTTTTATGGATTGTAATTGAGGGTCAAGTCGCAAGCTATGGAGCTTGGTGTGACACTAGTCAGCCTCACCATTACCATGCTTTCGTTGTAATATGTGAAGCACAGAGACTTGAATATGAATAATAAAGAAAAATATTTTTTGGCATAGACCAAGGGGGGTGAACCACGGTAAAATATTGTGTTAATGTGTGGAATGTGTTCTTTATGTTTTTATATACTTTTTGATGAATGAATGGATAAAGAAATGAATATGTTAGAGTTAATTTTTAGTGCGCACTAGATTATTTATGCAAAATGAATGGAAAAGGTTAAATGAATGGTAGATCTGAATGATGGTATGGTAGATTTGATGATGAATATTGAAGTAGAATAGTATGCCTAACATCCCCATGAGTGCCATCCCTTTCATGACTACATACATTTGGGTCCTGCAGTCACTCATAAGCCATCTCGAGTGAGATTGCATTGTGCACTTTGTGCATAGTGTTTTCTTCTAGCTTACCAGAGGGGCCGATGGTTTATAGGGTTTTGTTGGAGAACTAAGGTAGAAACTGGGTCATCCCATACATCCAATGATGTCACTATTTGGTTGCAGATACATGAGCTAAATATGTTATTGTGAAATTTGAAAACCTAATCGGGAGAATAAGATGGAACACAAACGTGTGTCCTAAATACACTTCGGAGATTCTCTGTTGGGATGCATGAAGATCCCACCATTGATGAATGTGTTGTATTTGTACTCGACTTCTGTAGGGAAAACATGGGTCATGGATTCCAATCTCAAGGATGAGCAAGGGTTTGTGAAATTGAAGGGCGATGATTTTGAACCTAGAAATCTAATAAGGAGTGGTGGAGCAGCATGAGGGTTGATCTTACAGAATCAGGTGGTGGTCAACAATTTGGCTGCTTGGTGATGACCCAATAGAGGCGTGTAATGCATATGTTGTAAATATGTTATGAGTGAGAGGTTGTTGGTAAGTGCAATTATTTTCCAAAAATCGTGGAATATAATTGGAAATCATGATTGTAATCTTATGACTATGATAGATCATGGAAAATCGTGGAAATATTGTTTGTCATGAAATTTGGATCAACCTGATATTTTTAAATGGTCAAGCAATGCATAGTTATATAATTCACTAGGAATAATCTATGAAATGCATTTGACATGCCTTTACTTTAGATGTTTATGTATGGGTTAATGATTTGTGTGGTTTTGTGCCTTATTTCATTGGCCATGAGCTTGTTGAGTGAAGCTCAGTATGTAACACCCTTATTTCCCCCAACTTGTAATTAATCATAAAATAGGATTACCATGCTAAGGCATGTGGACGATGTAAATGTATTATTGTTAAATTTCCCATAACTGACTATTGGGGGGTGAAGACTTGAAGCAAGAGCCATGATATCTATAGAGGAAATAATTAGTTAATGATGGAAAGGACTGGAGGTTGAATAATCAACCACCCCCATGAATGGAAACATGGGTTTTCAGCCAAAGTACCACAAAGACCTGTAGACCCAAGCTTCCTTTTGACAGAAAGAACGAGATAGGTCGAAAAAACCTTCCAAAATAAGGAAGGTAGCCATAAGATACAGAGACAGATAGTAAGAGAGGAGAGACACTAGAAGAGAGCACAAGCTTGGAAGGAGATGCACAAACCAAAAGGAAGTGTAGAGAACATGACCTGAAGAACTAGAACGCGAGCTTGATGTTGAGGAAGCATCTGATAAACCTTGCAAGGTCACTATGACAGAGAGAGTCTCTCTAAGAGATGGAATAAATTCTCTAGTGATATCATGGCCTAGAACGGGGGTGTCCAGAGTGCTAAGAATGAATGCCTCTGAGCCTATGATTGGGTGGAAAGGACCACACCCACAGTCAGTTAGTTGGATGCAACTTGTAATAGATAAGTATTCTCATGCCCTATGTAATTGAGTTGTAACAGTGTAATAAAATTGGATATACTATGAATGTTTTCAGGGATGTGCATGATTTCTTAATGGTTATACTATATGCCTTTTATTTCTGCTTGATTGTGTAATTAGCAAGTAATAAATTATGTGGTTCAGACATGACTTGTACTTGTAAATGATTGAGCCCTGTGGTGGCTTAAGCTATAGCAATGAACTATGAGTTCATCGACCTTGGGCACAATTTCATGTACTCTTGTCGACCCTCCTATTCGTTCTGATCCCTTAGAGGAAGGATTTTATTAAATTTCAAGAGAGATAGTGAATGTATGCATAGGCTCTCTGCGAGGTAAGCAGATACTGAGAACCACTTAAGTCCTAGAGTTGAGGAATGAATGTAAGGGGTGCACGAAAGAATTCTTCCAAGCATTATGTTAAAGAGAAAGAGCACAAAGCTCTTAAGCCTTTCAGATCCAACAAATCTCAGGAAGAATGGCGAGATTCAAGTATCAAAAGGGAATATCCTTTTTTTTGGAAGATAGAAGGACGATATCCGTTCGGGAGGATCTAAGTTCTGTCATGACCATTAGATTTGAATAAGGAGCGCAGGCATTAACGCATCGAATCCTTCAGTATTCACAAGTTCGACGAATGTTGGTAATCATCGTGAAGGGGATGGATCCTCTAAATTCCAAAACCCAAAGTCATGATGTGATCTGGACCATAGATCCAAGGATCTATCGGGACCAACCTTGACTGTCGAATCTGTGATTTCAGAGTTCGTGCGATGGGAGAATCGTGTGTTGGTGCAACTAAAACTCTGAAACCCAAAGTCGCGATGTGATCTGGACCGTTGGATCAAGGAAGGTCGTGGACCGTCGATCTGACGTGGGTGGATTTCAGGGATTGGGAATCAGGGAAAAGAGGCAAGAAATCTTCCCACTTCATGAAATGCGAAATCCCGAAATGTAATGTATCGATTCGTGAAGAGGTGATCCTGACTGTTGAATCGCGGAAGGTCATGGACCATTGAACTAACATAAGTGAAGTTCAGAGTTCAAACTTTAGAGAGAAGGAGGTGAGATAACTTTTGAGTCTGTGAAGTGCGAAGTCCCGAAACACGTGTGTTTGCACTCTTTTCGTCGATGTGTGAGCAAAAAGTGAGTGCTTACATGCCTATTTGGGCTCTGCTAGGCATGACAGCTGTTTGTAAAGAAGTTAGAAAGGAAACAATAGAGTTGTTAACAAGAATTAAATAAAAACTAAATAAAAACATGAACATGGAAATAAAAATAAAAACAAATGAAAGTGGACTAATGTCACCAATAGATAGGCTGATCTGATTAGTGAAATCCAGAGATACACAAAGGGGAAAGGGGACTTG
>ML833322.1:0-23381 GCA_009831015.1 Picea engelmannii
TTGGAACACATAATACATCATTGAAATGACCATTTTCTACTTGAATTGTTCCAGATCCTTCAACACTAAGAGATCTATCATCACCAACAAATATTTTCTTGGTGTTACATTCATTTAGAGAAGAAAATATGTCTCTATCCTTATCCATATGATAAGATGCTCCAGAATCAATAAGCCACTCATAAGAACAAGAAGTGGAGGTTGTATTGAAGGAGAAACCAGAAGCAGAAAGTGCATGTCCATGAGAAGAAGAAGAAGTAGAATCAATATCAATGTTTTGCTTCTTCATCATTGCTTCTAAAGCTGTCATATTCATGAAACATTTGGACTCATCATGACCATATTTATCACAAAAGTTGCAATGCTTGTCAGTCTTCTTATTTTTATATTTTTCTCCTTTATCACTATTAGGAGCAGAAGTTGGCTGAGTGAGTTTGGGACCCTTATGTTGCTTTTTGTTGTGGTGAGGATGTTGCTTCTTGGGATTCTTGGGTTTATCTTTCTGATGGAAGACTAAGACTTTGTTGCAGGTACTTGCAGTGTTGATCACTCTAAGTTGTACAAGCTTATATTGCTCTCTAATCAAAGCATCACAAAAGTTATCAAGAATGGGTTTTTGATAAGTTGCTCCTAGAGTCTCTTGCATGGCATAAAAGGTAGATACAAACACAGAATATGCACTACCTAGCTTAGAAAGAATAAGATAGATGCAACAATCTTCTTCTATCTTTATCTTGCATTCTTCACATAAAGTTCTAAGTGTTTTAAACTTAGATAGATAGTCTTCAATGCAAGAAAAATCACTTGGACTTAAAGTCGGTACTTGATTTTCTAACTATTGTGCTCGAATAATATTGTGTTTACCAAACATAGATTCAATCTTTTCTCAAGTTTCTTTAGGTTTATCAATTGATTGAAGGTGGAACCTTAAATCATGAGAGATGGGCATTCTGATTAATCCACGTGCTTTATCATTCCTATTATCCCATTTGACTTTATTATTAGCATCAGTGTGTGTTGTTTCCTTTCCCAAGGTAATCCGGTACAAGCCTTTACTTATTAATAAATCCTCCATACGGGATTTCCATTGGAAGTAGTTGGTGTGTTGGTAAGCAAAATATTACTTGAATAAGCCATATTAAATATGTAGATAATATGGATTTAAAAAATGAAATTGATAATCTGGATGGAAAGATCTCGAAAAATTAGACGGTTTTAAAAAACAATGGCACTGAAAACGGACTTTGGATGTGAAAGTTATGCCCTTTTAAAAAAAGGCATAAACAGTAACCAAAGGACCACGTGATGGTGTAAGTTGCTTTATGAAGTAACCCACTTTTATAAAAAGAAGTGGGGATCACTTTTACAATGAAGTTACTTTATAAAAGAAAAGTTGTATGCAAAATAAATAACTCTGAAATATTAAAGCTATTTATAGTGATTCACTTTTATACTTGAAGTGAAATACACTTTACAATGGAGCATGAACTTTTTCAAAAAGTGTAACAAAAAGAGAGACTTGAACTCAAGACCTCTTGCTTAATAAGGAAACTTTTAACAAAAAGGGCTAGCAAAACATATTGTATTGTTTAGCAGGAGGATTGTGGGTGTTGTTGTTGTTGGAGAGCATGCTAAAAAAAATATTTTCACACAAGAGAAAAAATTTGCTTCTCAATGACAACAAGCGTTATATCTCGATTAGCTTCACCGGAAAATGCACATTTTCCTATCTGTTTCTAATTTTCCAAGATCACACAGGGCGCGGGGCAAAGAGAAATATGCATATATAAAATAGTAGCAACCTAAAAACAAATAATATAAAACCGAAATAAAACCGAAATAATACTCTGCAAAAAATTAAAAAGGGCGTATTCGGGCTTTATACCTCCGGATCTAGCTGAAATGATCGTATATTGGGAAAACATAAACCTTTTCGAGTGAAATGAAAAGCATTCCTTAATGAAACGAGTGCTTCAGACGTAATGGAACAGTCCTCTTAGCTCATAAATGTACAAAAATGGAAGAAAACGGAGATGAGGAAACTCGGCTTCACGATCTTGATCTACAACAAGAGTGGGTCTTCAAATAGGCTCTCATACCATGTTCGACAACACAGGTATTCCAACAAAGGACGAACACCTTCAGTAACCACTCACACAACCAGATCAAAGATCAACACATCGATGTTTTGACATGGTAAAATCCCTACAGGGAAACATCCACAGCCCCAACCAATGCGACCACTTGGAACAGTTTATTAATGCAAAAGAAAAAATATTACAGAGAGATTTTACAAGAGATTTTTTCACAAACGATCATTGGCAAATGACCCTCCATGTTCTTTAAATAGAGATCATGGACCAATGGGTGTTAAGCCATGGATTAATGGTTGTTAAGATCGAAGAGAATGTGAACCGTCGGATCACTCTATGTCAGGAACATATCGTGACTGTCGGATTTCCTAACTACAAATGCATACTAAAGAAACACACTAACAAACACACTTTTACCTAGCAACACACTAGACTAAGTAGATCTTAACTAACTCCTAAGTGTCTAAATATCCTGATAGAAGACACAAGGTCTGTTGTTCTTAGTGCCCCACGGGGAGCCACTATCCCCAGATGAAGCCAAATGCTATAACATAGGTTAAATTCTAGGAAGAATTCAATTTTTTTATCTTTTTCGATCTTATACTAGATATATTTAGTTTTTCCTTAGTTTAGATTTTAATATAATTTAATTTTTGTGTAAAGATAAGATTAGGTTATTGTAAATATATAAATTTTAAGTATTAAATTATAGTTAGATTAGTGTTAGTTTTATTTTTAAATTAGGTTTTATTTTATTTTATTTATAGTGTATTATATTAATTTTGCACATGTATGTTAGTTATTATATTATTGTAAATAATTTTTTATGGTTTAAATATTATATAGTTATATTGTTATATAGAATTAATTATATATTTTTATCGTGTGTCATATAGTTTTAAATTTATAATAGTGGTTATTAATAAAGGTCGTCTTGTTTGTAGGTTGAAACAATGATCAGGCATGATCGGGATTAAATCAACGAACAATAATCTATTTTACGCTTCAACTTACATAAGCTATAACAGGAAGGCGTGGATGCGAAAAATTAATAAATCAAAATCATACATACCATGTGTTAGTATGAATTTCTATCACATTTTTCCTTGGGGCCTTTTCAAATCCACTCAACCAAACGCGAAAACAAATGAAGCCTGCCACATATCAAGGTAAATAATAAAAGGTTAAAATGTTTTGTTTATTGTTATTTTTACAACTTCGAAGGTTCAGCGCTCTTGACTGTAGCTCCATCAAATCTTTCAGCCCTATTTCGTGTCATCCATCTTTTGAACCAGTAATTTCTTCGAATTCTTATCATGTTTTTATCCAAATTTAGTATGGATTCTGAACAAACCAGCCAATTAAGAAAGAATAAAGCCCTAATTAACGTAGAAGATTAATGGTTGCTCGATAGTTATAAAGATACCTTGGACACCAAGCTTTCCTTTGATCTTCTAGATCTTCACACGACTTCTTTACAGAACTTTAATAATTTCGTCAAT
This sequence comes from Picea engelmannii, assembly GCA_009831015.1. Classification (NCBI taxonomy): domain Eukaryota; kingdom Viridiplantae; phylum Streptophyta; class Pinopsida; order Pinales; family Pinaceae; genus Picea; species Picea engelmannii. Next base: position 3,596 of record ML833322.1, read on the forward strand.
CATTACCATGTCTGGGAGTCCAACCTGGCTAAATTTGTCATTCCCCAAATTTACAATTTCCCCAAATTTGTTTCCTGGTGCGCTATTTTATATACCTCCAGTAAAAGAGTTATTGTTAGTAAGGATGGTTTAGCACTTTGTATGGTTGATTCACAGTCAATCCTCAACATGCTGAAATTATCTGCAAATCTCAATGTTGAAGAGTTAAACATAACGAAGCATAATAGCCAGTATTTAACTCTGAATTCACTGGATAGGATTACTTTGTTGTAGGCATATTTATACAGAGAAATGAGTACACCATCAAACAACATCAACATTCAGATTGATCTTTTTCCTCAGATATCCAAACAGATAATTTCCATGATATCCTCCATCTTATGGTATGAAAGTGATGAAACCATTGATTTGTATATTCTTGGTTTTATGGCTTAAATTTTCCCTACTACCCTTAAGCCATTAACCAAGTTTGATTATGCTAGATTCCTAGCCAATAACATACATATTCAATTGATGGAATTCAATAATACTTGTTATTTTACATATCAGTCGTATTTGGTTCACTTATTCATGTATTCTCAATCTTTAAGATTTCAACACCTAGAGTTGCAGATAGAAGATGGAATGGGTAACCCAAAATCAGTCATTCACTGGACTTCAATCATTGGGAGGAAAGTACATAATCCTCAGTTTCATGACTTTGCAAATGTGTTCATGTCTCAAGCCTATGAAATCATCTATTGTCAATCCCATCCTATAATTTTCCCAGAAATTCATAGAATGTTGCAGTTAAGCTAAGATAAGAGAATAAGTGACTAGTTTTTATCTGAAAATCATATTGTGATCAAGGTATATGGTTCTGAACTACAACCTTATCTACTTCCTAGCTTCCTTAACTTGAGAGTCGTCTCATTAGAATTAATTATACAACATTTAAATTATGATCATCTTAATTTTGGCTAACAAGAAGAAAACTTCTTTCAAATTGAAGAAAGAAGTGGGCCTTTTTATTCTCAAAGATAAGTTAGCATTGCAGGAAGCAGAGGAAAAACTAAAATAAATGGGTCTTGAGCTTATAGAATATCGTAATTATGATCCTCATGGTGTAATCACAACCATGAAAAAAGAAGTATGGTTTACTTCCCTATCCACATCAATCAAATCTAGATATTGAGAAGCTAGAAAATCTTGAAAGTTGGGAGGATGTGCAGAAAATATTGCAGGAACAACAACAACAAGTTCCAACACAACATGTTAAACAAATATCACAACAAACTTCCATTCCAGTTACACCATCCCCTTTACATTTTCAAAATACATATAGAAGGTAGATGTGAGGGTCAACATAATCAGTGACAGATTTAGAGTCTAGTGCTGCAAAGAAACTGAAAGTAGGAGGGTTAACAAAAGAAGAAGATCCACACTTGCAACCTGAAGCAAAGTCTTCCAAAACAGGGCAACCAATGATCCTTGAGGTGGTATCAACACTCAAAGAAAACTTATCTAGCCATTCTGATGTTCAACCTATGAAAATTGATAGTGAACCTTTCAAGAGGTTTATGGAAATTAAAGAGAAAGGGGTAGAAAGCAAGCAGGATGCTTTTTCCCAAATGTATGATCCTGAAACTTCATATACCAGAATGTTTTCTTCTATGGATTTTGAAAAGGGGAAATTAAATATAGTGGTGCTGGAGACTAGGGAAAATAAAAGGACTAACATCACTTTTGATCTGAATGATCGACATCCCATTAACAAAATGAACTTGCATACGCAGATATGGGAAATGGTTAACAGAGATATCATAAAAAATACTTTAGGAATGAATAAATTGCAAGTCATGAAGGATAAGATTACCAATCAGCTGAAGTATGAAAAATTAGCAAATGAAATCAAAATGAACAAGATTAAAGAGCCATAACAATGGGTGATAGACCTAGGAGCAAATCCAAAGGATGCAGCATTTGTGCAAGCTTTAATTGCCACAAGGGACAAAAAACTTCAAGTGTTAAAGAAAAAACTCAAAATACCTAGTGTATATCATGTGAAAACACACAAGTTACAAGCCATGCAAGAGGAGGAAGATACAATGGTCGATCAGATGGCTTATATGAAAGACCAATTGGAAAAATATGAAAGACAAATTGAACTCTTAAAGGGAGGAAATTCATCATCTCAGCCAATATATTTTTCAGTTGAACTATCCAAATCCTTATCATCTATTAACCAAAAAGGAGTTGAGATTGAGAAACTAAAGAAAACAATTGAGTCTTTACAAGATCAGGCCAAAGACAAAGATAGAGTTATCAGTGAATATCAAAAGATAAACGCCAATCTAAAGGAAGAAATTGAGCAACTGAAGCACAAAAAGGTTGGTAAAGAGTATATAATTGGAGCAAGACATTTGATCTGGGATAATATTTGTTACACATTATTTATGTCACCCACGTGATCACTGATCATATGTGTATTGCCTACTTCTATATTCCCTGAAAGCTATTGAAGAAATAAGACTTTCCCCTAAGAAATGGAATCATCATTTCCTTATTGAAAAACCCTATCTTAGAATATCGTCGCATCTTGCCAGTGTTAAGGGTGCGAAGATCCCCAATTGTCGCATGTTGCACAATAGTGGCCTATGACATCGTCGTAGTTTGCTAATGTTGAGGGTGCGACGATGCTCAAAGAAAGGAAAAAGGTGAATTTCTTGAAAGTTCTAGAATGGAATCTTCGAAAGGATGAGATGGCCTCTGATCGGTTTGGATCTCACTTTCTTCTATGATTTAGTGGGATCATCCTAATATCTTCATCCATCCCTCTTCACTCTATATAAGGAGGGATCTCTCATGGGAAAATTTAGGTTGCCTTATGCATGAAGAATCCTGCTGAAGATTGTGCTTGTGATAGCTTTGCTTTAGCTTTCCAAATCATGCTTTATATACTCTTCATCAAAAGCATTGGATCAAAGGTGTGTGTGGTGAGGCAAAGGGCCATTGGAAGGGACCTTGCAACATCAAGGCATAGGTTGTATTCTCCACTTTCATCATTATAATGAAGTAATACATTTCTTCCCTATAAAAGTGTCTCCATTTTTATTGCATAACTCATTGATCTTGTGCATAGGTTTCATTGGAATATATATATTGTTGTTCTCTCTTTGTTGGTTTGTGTTTCTTAACAGGTTCAACATACCACAAATCTTAAGATGGAGCAAGGACAACACTAGCAAGGATCAAACGATGTTTAAACGGTATGTCATTTTTCCCTCATTGAACTAGTATACATTACAATGAAATCTAAGGAGAAGTTTGTATTTTGTCATGTTTTTTTCTAATTTCTTATTGAAGTTAGGGAGATTAGTTTGTGTCAGCACTTATCGATTTTTCCTATAACAAAATTGTTGACAATACTCAGGATCGTCCTCTTTTGGTCTTTGCTTCTTTTTGCTTTTGGCTTGCTTGCTTTTGTTGATTTTTCATTCTTTGAGTCATTGGGTGATCCAAGTTGACTCTCAGATCCTGAAACTTCATTGAAAAACCATGTCCTCTTTTCATTTTTTTCTCAAGTTTTAGTCATCGTCGCACCCTTCTGTGAGAACCAGTGCGACATCATCGCATTGTGTCCTTCTACTGCCTACGATGATACCTAAATGTCGCATTGTGTCCTTTTTCTACCTGCAACGATTCCTGAAGAAATTTTTTGAGTGGCAATCAGTATTTCTCTTTACCCATATTTTTTATCATTTCTTGGGGTGAATTTTTGATCCTATAGAATGATTATTCACAGCTTGGTTTGCAATTTTTAGCTGATCTTGATCATTTTTTCAAGTTTTGAAAGTCTTCTTATAAGCCTCATAATTCAATCTTTCACTTGTTTTTGTAAGGGTATAATCTATGGGTTTCATCCTTGAGTGCTTGTCAGTTAAATTGTTAATGATCTTTTCCGAGTTTTTGATTGTTGTTGATGAGAAAACGATTTTTGATTTCATTAAACAAATAAGGTTTCTTGCTTTTGCACTTTTGGTTGTATTGTGAGTTAAAGTTTGGGGAATTGCGTTGTGAGTGCATTCATTTTTCTTGAAAAACTTTTTATTTTTCCCTGATTCAGATTTTTGTTTTTATTGAAAAGAAAAAGAATTGAAAATTATCTTTCCACTTGTAGTGTTTATAAGAAACTTTTTTCATTCTAGCTTTTGTTTAAAAGAGAAAATTGGAAAATTTTATAACTTTGATTGTTTGATATCAAGATTGTTAAAAGTTTAAAGGAATTTTTATTTTGCAACTTGTTGTATTTTGGAAAAAAGAAAACCTTCTCTCTTATGTAATTAGAGTTCATCGAACAAAAATATTGCATCTCATCTCTCTTTGCAAATTTTTAAGTCAAGGTCAAGCACTTCATCATTTTCATCTCCGCTTCCTTTTTAAGTAAAACAATAGCCATTAAATATAAGCGTAATTTTAAAATTTATCAAGTAACTTTTGTTTTCTAGAACTCTTGTACACCAACATTAGCTAAGGACAGAGATTTGAAATAGGTTGTGAGGAATACTCTCCAAAGAATCAAAACAAACAATAGCATGTTGTGAATAGGGAGAGTTAAATCCACTTGCTACATTTTGTCCTGGGAAGCCCTTCTAACACAAGGGTTAATCACAAGGTCGCATTAAGGCCAACAGAGTTACTCACCCTCCTTTGTTGGTCCTAGTGTAGTGAATGCACATATTATTGGGGGTCACTTGAGAAGAAAATACTGTGTGGACCTTTCGAGGAGATTTTTGGCTTAGATACCCTGCCCTTGCACATATATCGGATTGTCGAATGCTTCCCCAAGCATCATTGTCGCAATTGGTAACCTTAGTAGCCTACGTCTTTAGGGTCTTTACATGAGGTGATTGTGGAGGGGCAAGTCTCCACGGTACCTAAAATCGACGTTGGCTAAACTCACTCGGGCTCCTTAGAGGGTATACCCACGATTATGTGTGGGATATTGCACCACGGTGTAAGTCCATTAAGCAGGCCGTCAACGTAACTTTTCCACCCACTTTATCCCAACCCCTTCTTGTCTTGATCTCACGACGTTGGATTTCATCACCAACTAGTGATTTCGAAATAAAAAGGTTTGTTTGTATGCTTGATATCTACATTTTATTAGTGAGTGTTTCTTGTCTTCTCTAGTTGGACATAGATATTTTTTATTGTTTATTGGGTGTGGCCAACATCGGCCCTCGTTGTTCATGTAGGATGCAAGGATTGTCTCTAGAAGAACTAGAATAATACGCTCCCATGCTTCCTAACTCACCAGAGGGTCCTTCTCTTGAAGGAATAGTCAATAATGACGCATCCTCTAAGATAAAGAGTTCTACTCCATTGGTTGAACCATCACTCCCTGTAAATTCGTTATTGAATGCTACCCAAGACCCTATTTTTCTCATAATAAACTCTTCCATAGATGTTGTTGAAGACTATCCTAGAATACCTTTGGGACCTTTCGTAGAGTCCGATGTGGATGAACCACCATTTCCTAGTGAAGCATTTGGAACTCTTGTTCAAACTTCTGGAATTTTCAATCCCAGTTCTATCCCAGTCCATTCTTTATGGAGAACTCCCGCGAGACAAGATATTTTTGATAAACTAGGTATGACTCCAAACCAACCTACATCACCACACGTACATGTTACTTCTACTGCTTATACAGTACATCCAAATCATTTTACTGGCACAACAAGTAATATTGCTATGGTTTCAGATCCGTTGTTGGTTGGTACACGTACAATTCTTCCTATCCAGTTCACTAGCTCTTCCCCAGTCCCACAAGTTGCACCTTTTTTCTGTTGGAAGTTCAGTAACAATTCAAGCTCTTATTGGCACACCACTTTCATCTAGACCAAATCCATCACTTCCACCTGGGTATAATTCTCTTAGTATTTTTATTACAAACCCTACCCAGGGTCCATCTGGAGGACCTAGTCTTTTTTTCCACCTAGGTATAATGTTGCTAGCATTTTTATTCCTAATCCCACCCAAGGTTTACCCGAAGGGCCTAATCTTCCTCCACCACCTGGAGGATATAATCTTCATGGACCAAGTAGCTCCAATTTGCTTGGAGGCACAAGTCATTATGTTACTTCTGGTTTTCAACTTCCTGTTGGAGGATACTCGTTTGGAGGTCCACCCCAAGTTGGGGGTCAACCTCAAGTTGGAGGACAATCCCAATTTGCGGGACATAATCCAGTTTATGTGCAGTCTATGCCTAGATTACAAACCCAACCTTGGAATTTTACTTTTCAAGGAAATCAACAATTGCCTAGGGAGAAAACTCCTCAAACAAATTCTTTTGTACTCTCTTATCCTGGGCAACCTTTTCCAGAAAATGTAAACCCTACCTGGGGTCAATATTTCCAATCCAATGCTCCTTTCAAGGGAGGCATGCCAAATCAACAAGCCAATGTTAAATACTTGACTCAAAATCCTCCTCCACCGAATTTGACTGGACCCTCTAACTATTTGCAAGCAGCTTATGGTCCCACTGGTATACCTATGGGATTACCTACCCCAAATTATCAGTTTCCTCAAGTTAACATACAATTTTCATTTCTATCTACATTGGATTTACTGGATTTGTCTTGAATTTTGAATGATCTTATCTTACATTCTCCTTTTTGGTCGGTTATACCTGCTAAATTACCATCGGACATTCCAAAGTTTGATGGTCGATCGGGGGAATATCCAAACAATCATGTCATGACTTTTCATCTTTGGTGTTCATCCAACTCCTTGATGGATGACTCCATACAACTACGTATTTTCCAACGCACTCTTACGGGTTCGGATGCCAAATGGCACATCGAATTGCCAAGAGTTTTCTTCAATGATTTCAACACCTTAGCCATGGATTTCTTGACACATTACCAACTGTCGATACGTTATGAGACATGAACGAAAATTTTAAGTTCATTTAAACAATTCTCTTCTACCCACATCTCAAATCATATTTATGGGTGAAGGAGGAGACGACGATTAATAAAAGTTCCTCCTCTTGATCAATTATTGGTTGAGTGGTTCACAAAGTCACTCATCGGTCCTATAGCTCGTGATGTTTCCATGGGAGTGTCATCACTGAATAAAAGGTGATCAGTCGTGCCCAATACTTGGATCTCGTTTATTCTCAAATGGGCACATTGTATGACTTGATCCCTGACGCTCCTCGCCTGTCTACAAATCCAACCCCAACACTTTCGGTTGCATCTCATGTTGTTGAAGGTGTGATTGGAACTTTTCATACATAGACTCGGACAAAACAAGTCAATCATTCCAATCCAAAACCTACTACTACCAGTGTACAAAATGCTACTCCTCCTACTCCTTCTCCCGATAAAACCTTTGAGGTGAATACGGTTGAGTCTACGACTACCGGTAAATCTCAAAATAAGAAGAAAGGGAAGAGTAAGAATAAAGAGGATAAAACTAATAATCAACAACCAGATAAACCAAAAACTCAACCCATTGATGATAAAGAAAAGAGAAAACCTCTTTATCCTTGCCTTATTTGTGGTGAGGACCATTACATGAAAGATTTTCTGAGACGTGCAGAAGTTACTCGATTCCTCCAAGGAACTGGGACTCCCCCTACGCCTGTCATTTTCTCACAACCTTTTCCTTCTCAACAGCAGACCCAACTGGTTATTCATGACCAACCTTTTCCCTCTACCAACTCTTATGTGCTTATGTGTATTGGTGAATCCAAGAAAAATGAAGTTGTAGTCACTACTCGAACCAAAGATTATTCTCCTTCTAAAGAAAAAGTTGATGATCAACCTCCTCCATCGGCTCCGCCTCCCAATGGTCATCTTCATCTCGAATGACCTAATATTAATACAGTCATTTGTACACCTCCTAAGGACATCGTTCATAAGTCATCATTTAACCCACATGCACGTGCAGCTCAAAACTACAGTGTTGTAGAAGATCTTGCACAGGCACCATCTGCGATGTCGGCTCTCGAAGTCCTTCAAAGTTTACCTACTCAATGGAAGGCACTGTTAAAGGCTATTGGTGGAATCAATCCTACTGATACGAATTTGATAATCTTTGACTTTGAGGATCACATCCCAAGACTCCCTCATCAATTAGCTTTTCAAATACAACTAATAGTGGAAACAAAGAATATTTGTCGAATAGTTGTTGATGAAAAGGATTCAACTTGCGTCATGTCTGTCACCTGTTGGAAATCCATTGGCTCTCCTACCCTTACCGAGTCACATAACACATTAAAATATTGTAATGGTACATGGTATAAACCTTATGGTGTTCTTCCTACATTAAATATTGTGTTAGAAGGAAAATCAGTTACTGTTGAGGTTGAGGTGTTTGATGCACCTCTAGATTACAACCTCTTACTTGGTCGTAGTTGGATTGATGCTATGCACACAATTGTTTCTACTCTTTTCTGTGTGATATGTTTAACTCACCAAGGTAAATTCATTACGGTAGATAAACTCACCTTTTTTAGTTTTGATTTGTGTGCTAGTAATGTTCCATTCATAGAAAAAACACCTCCTGGTTACGAGAATGTCAGTGTGGGTCTTTTGAAAAATTCATCGTTAATGGACACCTTCCCCATTCCACCACCTAATGTTCCTCCTCCTCTTTTCGCTTCTATTAACATGATTTTGACCAGTGTTGGAAAAATCCATGAGTCCTATGACCCTTGGATAGTACCTAGCTTGGAAGAATGTCCTCGTTATGGCGACCAAATGCCACTAAGTCCGGTTGAATTAGCTTAATAGGCTATTCAATCGACATCTCCTTCTCCTCACTCTTTCTTTGATACGTCTCCTGATCCATTTCACATGATCTTTAACACTAATGAAACAATCATGGCAGTTATGTCTATGGAAGACACACCATGGGATGATGGAAATCATCGTTCTATCCTCTTCCTAGAACTTGAGACTATCGAGAGTTATCGACGGATTTTGACTCCATCCATAGTTATTAATTTCCCTCCAGTTTTTGAATCAACATGTGATGTTTTGTATGAAGGAAACTTGGGAAATATTTCACCAACCATACCTTTAGATATTTTGATTAAGCTTGGAATTATTGAAAAATTTCACCTATGTGCCTCATGTTCTCCCGATGCGATCCAAACTTACAAGGCCCTTTTCCAAGAATTATGTGATGTATTTTCCTGGAGTTACAAAGAGATGCCTGGAATTGATCCAAATATCGTTGTACATGAAATTAATACATATCGTGACACTAAGCCTGTTCAACAACGACTTCGCCCAGTCCATCCACGAAAAGCCACTACAATCAAACTTGAAGTTTAGAAACTTCTTAAAGCTAGTTTTGTCTACCCTATAGCATTGAATGATTGGGTGTTCAATCTTGTTCCGATCACGAAGAAACAAGAAATGATCTCTGTGTGTGTGTGTGTGTGTGTGTGTGTGTGTGTGTGTGTGTGTGTGTGTGTGTGTGTGTGTGTTGATTATAAGGATATTAACAAGGCTTGCCCTAAGGATAATTATCCAACCCCTTTCGTCGACCAGATCGTCGATGACTGTGTCGGAAGTGAAATCTTCTCTCTGATTGATGGATTTTTCGGCTATAATCAAATAAATATTTTACCCGCGGATCAGCAAAAATCCGCCTTTATTTGTCCTTGGGGTACCTTCACATACCGTAAACTCCCCTTCGGTCTCAAGAATGTTGGTGCGACTTTTCAAAGAGTTGTGTCTTATGTCTTTCACGATATAAAGCATATTGTTGAACCTTATCTTGATGATTTACCAGTGCATTCCATGCGTCGTCAAGATCACCCGGCAGACTTACGATCTATTTTCCTCCATTGTCGATATTATCGTATACGCTTGAATCCACATAAATGTGTTTTTTGTGTGGAATCTGGACGACTTCTAGGTTTTATTGTTTCCATGCATGGGACTCGAGTGGATCCATTGAAGGTTGAATCCATCATCAATATGCCTCCTCCTTCTACCTTATGCCAACTCCAAAGTTTGTGAGGGAAGGCAAACTTTCTATGATGATCCATTCCTAACTATGCCGAATTAATGAAAGGTTTTACTCGACTTCTTAAGAAGGGTCATGATTTTGTGTCGGACGACGCCGCTAACAAATCATTTGAGGCTTTGAAACTTGTGTTAACTAGCACACCACTATTATTTCCCCCAGATTATAGTCGAGATTACTTACTATATTTGGCTACTTCGGATCACACCATCGCCATGGTTCTGGTCCAAGAGGATGACTCGCACGATGAACATGTCATTAACTATTTAAGTCGAAGTCTTACGACCACCGAAATCAAATACATGCATGTGGATAAATTGGCCTTGGAAGTTGTTCAAGTTGTCCAGCATTTTCGTCACTATATCTTATTGTGCAAAACCACGATTATTTATGATTGCAACCCTATGCAACATATTCTCACACAACAATTGCTAAGGGTAAAATAATACAAATGGATTGTGATTCTCTAGGAGTTTGATTTGGAGTTGGAGAAATCCAAGTCAAAGAAATCTTTGGTCTTTGTTGAGTTGATATGTGACCTTCCCTCCGTTGATACAAAAAATGTGGCAGAAGTTTCTTTTCCTGATGAATCTCTCTTTCTGATCAGTTTACACGATATATGGTATGGAGACATCATCATTTATCTCCAAACTAAAACTTTCTGGCCTTATGTATCTCGTGTATATTGTCGTCGTATTAGGTATCAAGCCCGTCAATATATTATCCTTGGTGATGCCATTTACCATCGTGGTATTGATTCTGTGTTTCGACGATGTTTGACATATGATGAAGCTGAGAAAGCACTAAATGAATGTCATTCTAGAGCATGTGGCGGTCATATGTCTGGGTATGCCACTGCCCAAAAGATCCTACGAGCTAGTTACTTATGGCCTTCGCTTTTCAAAGATTGCATTCTCGCAGTTCAAAAATGCCATGCTTGTCAAACCTATAATAATAAGATTCATTCTCATCCTGCTCCTCTCTATCCTGTAGTTTCCATTTGTCCATTTTCTAAATAAGGCATTGACTTCATGACATGTAACCCTCACTCGGTCGGGGGGCATGGATACATCATTGTAGTTGTGGATTAACATTCAATAACACCGGGAAAATTGTAGCCCTATTCATATTCAATCATATCATCGCTAGGTTTGGTATCCCTCAAGCCATCGTCACCGACCATGGCACCCATTTTCGCAATTTTATGATGTCTAAGCTTACCGATAAGTTGGGTTTAAGGCATGAAAACTCAACCCCTTATTATCCACAGGACAATGGCCAAGTTGAAGAAATCAACAAATTTTTAACAACTATGCTTCGACGAATGATAGGGATTCATAATTCAAGTTGGCATACAATGCTTTTTTCGGCATTATGGGCCTATCGGACATCCGTTAAATATGCTATGGGTTTCATGCTTTCCAATTAGTGTATGGCATTGAATCCATCTTGTCGATTGAATGTGAAATTTCGTCTCTGAAGCTAGTCGTCTAACTTCTCCCCAATACCATAGCTGAAGAAGAATGTTTGTTGTATTTAATGCAATTAGACGAGACTCGTCATGATGCTGCGTTAGTCATAGAAACCCAGAAGAAACACGTTAAGGCTCAATACGACAAACAAGTACTTAAACCTCGTGTTTTTTCTGAAGGCGATTTGGTTCTCATTTATGACCAAGATCATGACTTGATGGGAGCAGGTAAATTTGAGCCCATGTGGCATGGTCGTTGTATCATTAAATGCGTATTAGAGAAAGGGGCTTAGGAGATGGTTGATTACAATGGAATCCCTTTGGGTGAACCTAGAAACAGGATTTACCTAGAGAAGTATTATGCTTAAAATGTTTTTCATGAGTGCTTTGTACTTTAATGTATCATACTCTAGTGTGCTTTTTGTCATTTATTTTTCTACCCTCAAATTGCTTACCTTGCATTGTGCTTCGTTTTCAGATGTCGGCATTCTCGCTACCTTATATTTCATTTGCTGATGATGCTAGTCACAGTACTCAAAATCTCACGTCTGTTGCATGGGCAATACATACACCCATGGACGAGTTGATAAGTCTACACGGTATTTTCCTGGGTCGTGCAACTAATAACATTGTGGAGTATAGTAGAGCCATTGAGTTATTGATTGATGCCATTTCACTTGGCATCCGTCATCTAATTGTATGACTCAATTCTCAACTTGTGGTGCTGCAATTAAGAAACATCTATTCCATCAGAAGTCCTACACTATTACAGGTATACTTGAGAATTCACCTTTTGGAAAAGAATTTTGATTACATTGAATATCAACACATTCCTAGATATCTAAATACATTAACATATGCTTTAGCCAATTATGTTTTAGATAGAAATTTGTGCAATTTATAAATCCAAAAACAAACACATAAAGACAAGTAAATCGGTAGAAGTTTTGTATTATAATGCAAAAATTTACAAAAAAGTGTGTCCTGAGACCAAAATATTGAAGCACATGGCTTCATATACATATGTATCATGGATGTCGCTTGTTATTCCCTAGCCTAGGGATAACTAAGGAGATTATGTCTCGAGGCCCACAGGTCCTAGACATGGAGTACCGAGAGCCATATTGACATGAGCCTGGCCCTGGAGGGCCCATATTTATTCTTCGGCGCCTCCATCCTGTCAGTAGCAGCAACATCCATCCCATAGGCCTGGTCCTTCAGCAACAATGGGCCTTGCTCCATGAGGTAATGATTTTGGGTATCATGGTATGTGTCACTCTGATTCTCAAAACATTTGAATATTTGCATTTAATTATTTTTGCTTCATGACGTGTGCTTGGACTTTATGCCTTTTGACTTGTCCATACCTGGGGGGATGACAGAATGCCCTAGAAAATTGGTTCCCTTAGGAGTGAATTGCCACCGGTGGGTTCATGAAAGGCCATCGTCCATTCCCACCATACTTATCACTTTTCATCATCTTCCCTCTCATCCATCCTCTACATTGGTTCGGGCATTGGGTTTGCGAAGCTAGCAAAGGGTTGTACCTTGCCTTGTGAGAAGAAGAGGTTAAAGGCTCAAAGGGTAAAAGAATCTGGCAAAATATAAGATCCAAAATAACAAAACCTTTAGATGCTTCACCCAAGGATCCACGAGAAAGCAATAAAAGGATTCTCAATAAGAAAAAGGAGGGACCCATAAAATAAATAAACTCAAGACCTAGTTGGAGGATAGGGGGTCTCATCACGAGCCACCCTATTAGGTCCATGGGCATGTAGCGGTATGACACTACCATTCAACTGGTCACCATGCCAGGTAAGTGGCTCTTGGTGGCATAGCCAAGAGAAAGGGGGTCTTATCACAAGACAACTTTCTCATCTTCATGAAATGCTTGTGGGTAACGATGTCACCACTGGTCACCACGCCAGGGCAGTTTCCCCCAGTTATTCTCTTGAAAGAAAAATCAATAAGATAAAAAAGGTAAAAAGGGAATCGAATGGGCTTGGAAACACTTGCATCCATGACAAGGTGCAGCTCACCCTCTTCATAGGCACCCACAGGTAAGCCATACATTTCCTTGTCATGACTGCACCCATTGCCCAAACATCCCCATACCATCTCATTCACTTACATGACCTAGATTGGTCTTCACCTAGAAACATCCCACATCTAAGGATAATTAGCCCAATAGGACGTCCTGAAACCATCTCCAAACCTAGCTTGTAGAATAACATAATGTATGTGAGCACTTTTCTGGGAAAGGGGGGTTTTATGCACATGTTTAGATAACTTGATCATTAGATGTTATTGACATTGCTATGATCCATGTGACTTATGAGCCCATGGAGGGCATACTTGTTGTTGCAGGATCATGCCTGACGGACAGGTACACATGGGGAGATGATTATCTCAGACCTCCATAGGGATAAAATCCCACTAGATGGATGTTGAGACCCCAGCCAGGGGCAGACATATACCAAAGGCTTGCACCAAAGAGAGAGGAGGACGTTCCACTAGATACATCCTGGCAGCCCTGGACCAAGGGGGGTATTTCCCTCCCACCATGATGTTGGCCCTTTAAGGCCCTTGACGTCATCATTCAGAGCCTTAACGTCACCCAGTTGAGGCCCCCAGCTTGAGGATGACATTGGTTGGCATGTGTGGTAGTTCCAGAGGGGTTTTGAGCCCCAACGTTCCACTTGGAGGGCTAACATTCCATCAAGGAAGCTAACGTCACCCTAGGAGGGGCATGACATCACCATAAAAAGCTTAGATTAGAGCTTTGTTTGTCAAATTTATGTAAAATTGGATTTTCTCATGTAAACTGGCCATGTCAGCCTTTTTGACCTAATTTTGTAATTAAAGGTCATTTTCATTGTATAAATAGGGGATTTTCCCCTTATATTTTTTCATCAATCATTCACTCACTAAGTGAGGTCTGAAATTTTGGCTCTTCTAAGGCTCTTTGGCTGAAATTAAGTGGTGCACAACTCTTGGAGGAGGTTTACAATGGTGTTTTTGGCATTTTTCTTGGTGGAAAGTCTTCAACTACGCTAATTTATAGATTATTCCTGGTGAATGTAAGTGAATTTATGCAATTCTTCTTTACTTTGAATGGTTATGGTACATTTACTTTGCATTTTTTCCAAGATTATGAAATTGCTAGCTTAAAACCCTAGGAGATCAAACACATGTTATTGTCCTTGTCTTAATAGCTTTTCACCTACTAGATTGTGCTAGAAACCCTACCTTTTGAAGCATTGTGCTAGAGCCATACCATTGTAGCACTCTAGTATCACTTGCTTCATCAAGGGATTATTTACTTCAAGCTTGAGCTAAAGAAGAAGGAAAATCACTAGGGCCTAAGGTTACCTACTTCCTAGTAGCATTTTTCCTTCTAGGGCTTGTTGATTGAGGCCTTGGGTTACCAACACCTCAACCTTCACCCCTCTTTGTTATTAGCTTACATGTTATCCTCTGATTCCTTCAATATTGTTTCTACTAAAAGTGACTCCATTAGCCATAAAGACACTAATCTAGACCTTCTATTTGATTGATTGATGAGAACAACACTTAAAACTTTTACCTCAAGCTATTTACTAATCTTTCCTAACCCTAGATTAGACTAATTCACTAACCTTCTTGTTGTTGCTATAAAAGTAAGCTACAACAATTATTACAACAACAAAATCTCTTAAAAGCAATTGCAAAAGTTGATTTTTACATCGCCTCATTAGCTTCTGACAAATGCTAGTATATTGTTATCATTGGATTATCAGTTTTGGTCATTGTGAAGATTATTTAAGGCATTGATTGTGAAGCTATCATCTTATATACATTGTTTTTATAGAATTTTTGTTTGCTTCATCTTGCATCAACTTATTTCTTTTATCGACAAGTCCAAGGTTTTATGAAGCACTAACATCAAATTGTACTTGCAAAAGATATTGTTTTCTTGTTGCTTTGTTCTGGCTAGGTACACTCAAGCATATCATTGCTTCATTTGCTAAAACTTTGGCATTTTCTGATTAGTGTGACTTGTGAGAGGGGATAACTTTCCTTGATACTTCAACCTTTGCCTTCTCAAACCCCCAGGTCACCAGGGACGTCTCCCCTGGGCTATCATCCCTAAACAAAAGAGGTGTCTTATTAAGGTGATAGTGATAATACAACCTCATGTTACCCAAATTTTCCCTCATTTAGCCTTTTCCTTTAGGACAAGTACAAATTGTGTGATAACACTTCTCATGATAACAAACCACTGCCCGTGCTACATGATGGAGCAGTTGACCAATAGATGTTGAAACGCCAACAGTATGGCATTGGTAGCGTTGAGGCAACTCATCCACAATAATGTCAGGGATATCCATAGTCAATCCCTCAAGGTTGTGTTCGATCTCCTCGAGATCCTCATCCGCTACTCCTCAACTTGTCGTTGCCCCTACCTCTCCACGTCTCTGGATTGGAGATGATCCTGGAGGTATGAAAGGTGCCACATCTGCATTTTGAGAGATTTTGATTAGTCTCGGATACATAACATAAAATTTTCATAATTAAAATGACAAAAACAATATATAAATGAAAAAGTCTTTTTTACCTATTTCTCCCAATGTGAACCCTCGGGTAGTGTCAAGTCAAGATCACCACAGAAATCAGCCCTGACATAAGCGTAATCCTTGATCATGATAAGTTGATCTCTCAGCCACTGGAAAAAGGTAGGCCCATACGTAATAGCTGGGATGCCACCATGGAGTGTCATTAAGTCGACCCACCTCCTTATGTGAGGATACCATGGAGTAGGCACACCCCAATCCACATTTTGAAGATGCAGTAGTGGGACCCTTTCTAGGAAAAAGGACACCAAAATCGATCTGTAGCCAAATTTTTCCAGTCGACCAGTCCTTCACTTTGTTAATTGTTTTTTCATATTCTTGAGGAGGCCCTCATGCCAGATGAATACTTGAGGCTCCATGCACTCGATGGCATAGTGAAACTGACTTTGCAAGGTCATGTGTGGAGATACACTCCTAGACACACAAGTGATGGTGAAGAGTATGGTCCTCAAACATAAATAAAGGATGTTCTTTATGGGAACCTTACCGCTATGTTTCTTCGTACCAGCCGAGCAGTGTTGTGTGACATAGTAATCCATTGGCTCACCTCCTCCTCTGCCTCTTGATAATGACACTCAATACCCAGGATGAGATAAACCGATCAAGAAATAGATGTCATCAATATCCAAAGTGAGTGTATGTATCCCAACATGAAAAACTTGTTCATTCACGTCCCACATTCGGACTAAGTGCTCTAATAGAACTAATTGGGCCCTCATACCCTGCACTTTGAAGAACTTAATCAAGCCGCACTCCCGGAGTGCCATGACTGTGTTGGGATCATTCCCTGCAATATAATCTTCCTCCTCGTGCTCTCTTTCCCACCATCTAATCATGATGAACTGTGGAAAGTCTGCCAAACAACATTTAAAGATGAATTAGTTCATTGAAAATCTAAAATTGGGGACTTCCCTAGTTCTTTCTTTCTTTTTATTTTTTGAGTTGTGGTCATCTCAGGTCCCAAGTTTACCACAGTGTGAAATCGTCGCACTTCATTAGTGTAACCCCTACGACAATCCCAGATCATCGCAGTTCCTAATATAGAGAGCCTACGACGATCTGGAGGCACTTTCCCCTTTGGAAATTTGTCCATGAAATTCAAAAATAACCATAAAAACTGAATGAAATTTCTATATAAAGAGAGAGGAAAGGAAGAGCACCAACCTCACAGAGACGGCTCAAAAAATCATCCATGAATCGCGCCGGAATCGTTGCTTGAAGATCGGGGAAAAATGGAGGTTTTGACACTAGTTTTGGTGAAATACAAATGGAATGGTAAAAATGAATTTGTTTTTTGACTTATTTAACCTATTTTATCATTTTTGACCTAAAATGAAATTATTTTTCACCTATGTTAAAACCTAATGAACATTTCAAAGTGTCAATATTACAAGATATAGGTCGGGCATTTGGACTTTTAATATGGATCAACCCTTTTATCGTTTTTTACATGTTTTGAAAAATCATTTGATATAAATATGCTTTTAAGTTTTTTTAGTAAAAAGCGTCGAGCATAGTCTTTGTTCTTTGTCACGCTTGTAAATCTATGAGAATGTAACCGAGTAAAATTTTATCACTTTTTTGGACTCGTAAAGGCTAGACAAAAAAGGAACCTCCATGGAGTCCTCTTTAAGCTCTTTTCAAACTTCCTAAACATGAAAATATTGTCGAGCGATCTTGTTCTTTTCACGCTCGTCAAAGTATTTGAAGAAAACGTCTGTTGAGCGGTAGATTATCTCTTTTTCGGTCTCATCGGACTACTCTACAAAAAAGGACATTTTGGAGTTTTCTTTAAGTGTTTTTCAGACTCTTTAAACATGAAAATCCCCTTAGTTTTATTTCTTTGGAATCGTAAAACAAATATCGAAAGGCCCATATGGGACCAAACCACTCCTTCCTAGGGTTCATTAAAAATACTCTGAGGGACTCATCCGAAGGATGAGATTACATTTCAAGCATATGTTATCCTCCTCAAGCTTGTGTGAAAATAAAGAGGTACTCGCCAGAAATGGTGGGGGGGAATTGGGAAAGAAATGTATATATGTATCTGTGTTAGTGGCAGTAAGTCGCTCTTGAACATGACACCCCTTTTCATTGTTGTATCTGGGTTGAGAAATCCATTTATCTCTCGTTTGATCATCTGCAAGTCTGTATATTGGGAATCCTTGAGTCAATGTTGCCAAGAAAATTGTTGTGTCATTCATATGTTCAAGAGAAGTTCAACCTAAACAAGCCTTCTATCAATTCGGCCATCTGCAGTCCTCAAACTCTTACCATGTTGAATTTCCCTGAATCATTCTTGAATCACTTTATACTCTGATCTACTTCAAATTTGTTACATGTTTCATGGAATTTATGGGGGATACATTAAGGCCCTCCTATGACGATTTTTTTCATGTCGACTTCAACTCGTTATCCAGGAATTAGACTTAGAAATCATTTAGTACCTTGGAGCCTGCATGTCTCAATGGCAAGTTTCCTCGTTTTTGACAGTGGGTTCACATCATTGACACTTGATTGGAAAATTCCATTGAGTGTTTGACTTCAGCTTATTAATTCACATTCGTTGGATTGTACTAGAGTACCTTGGGGGTCATTGACATCAATGGTGATTTCCGTCGCACTTGTTAATGGTATCCATTAATGAACGGTAATCGAGTGGTTTTTACCATGTTTGACCTCAACACATGTAATCACATGGATAGATTTGTACTTTGGGACAATGGAAATGAAGACCTTGGATACTATCACATGAATCCAAGTTGTGATGGAGTATTCATAAGTTTGTACTGACACATAGATCCACCGTGTATTTCTCGTGGCTATGTCCAAAATTGATTCCTTATAGCATAGATCCACAATGTATTTCTCGTGGCTATGTTGAATCATAATGACATGGATCCACAGTGTATGATTGGTGGCCATGATTCACTTGACACTTATTCTTAGGGTCACTTGTAGTCTGAGTATGGGAATGCCTACCTCAGTAAATTGTATGTTATTATGCAGATGCTTGTTTGTTGACAGGTTTCTGACTGATGTGCTCCTTGTTCTCGACACACATATTATACAAAGTATTTCAGTTTTCACGTGTTCCAACTTCATACATTGGGGGGCATTCTATTACACATTATTTTCGTCACCCCCATGATCATTGATGATATATGTATTGCCTACTTATCTATTCCCTTAAAGTTATTGAAGAAATAAGACTTTCCCCTGAGAAATGGAATCATCTTTTCCTTATTGAAAAACCTTATCTTAGAATATCGTCGCACCTTGCCAGTGTTAAGGGTGCGATGATCCCCAATCTTCGCATGTTGCACCACAGTGTCCTATGACATCGTCGCAGGTTGCTAATTTTGAGGGTGCGATGATGCTCAAACAAAGGAAAAAGGTGAATGTCTCGAAAGTTCTAGAATGGAATATTTGAAAGGATGAGGTGGCCTCCAATCAGTTTGGATCTCACTCGCTTCTCTGATTTAGTGGGATCATCCTAATCTCTTCATCCATCCCTCTTCACTCTATATAAGGAGGGATATCTCATGGGAAAAGTTAGGCTAGCTTATGCATGAAGAATTATGTTGAAGATTGTGCTTGTGATAGCTTTGCTTTAGCTTTCCAAGTCAGGTTGTGTATACTCTTCATCAAAAGCATTGGAGCAAAGGTGTGT
>ML833322.1:23481-49221 GCA_009831015.1 Picea engelmannii
GTGTCCTCTCTATTACGAGATTTTTCAATACTTCCAAGATCTCCTCTTTTAAACCATCCATCTTTGCCTCCAACTTAGCTTCCATCTCTTGTAGTTCATCTTTTGTTACTGCCTTGTTTTGTAAATCATTTATGTCCCTACGCATTTCTTCACCTTCATCAAGAGTCCAAGTAGGTTTGTCTGGAGGCTTATTTGGTGTAGAAGTTCCCTTTTTTGGTGGCATGTTGGCCAAGTATCACTTTAAACCTTGATTTTGAGGTGGTTCTGCTAGACAATCTTCCTTTTATTGTATCTCAAAAATTTTGGCCCTTCTGAATATGAAATTTTCTTTTTTGTAGGTCTCTGATATTTCTTCTCTGCAATGCCACAGGTCTGATCAAAATTGGATGTGCCAAGTGGAATTTGCGGTAACTTCCCCACAACTTGTTGATTTTTGTCCTTTCTCGGAGATCTCACTTGTATAGAGTGCCCCACACAAAATAATTGATATAAATTCTGAAACTCATACCAAAACTACTACAGACTGTCCATTATCCAATGCAACTAGTCTCACTCAATTTGGAAAATCCAGGAAGAAGTTATGATTGTTTTACCTGGAACACCTTCTTGAGACTAGTCAATAGGACTAGTCAGATACCCTATCTTCCACAGGGTGTATCTACAAATGCAAGATGACCCAGAAGATGAAATTTTTACCACAGATACCTTACTAATTTTATGAATAGCCTTTGGATTTCAGGGTCTGAAACGTTACAAAAACTTTTTTATAGCGAAAATTCCGCAATGACTTAGTTCATGATGATTCTAGAACCCTATCTTGCACATGATGTATCTCCGAAAGTATAAGGCCTCAGGAGATGAAATTTTAACCCAATGTACCTTGATCCGTCTACTAAATATCCTCCAAGCCGTTCCTTCTAAAACTTTTTAGAAAAAAAGTTATAGTGAAAATTCCAAGGTGTCTCAGATGTAGCAGCGAAACCCCAAGACCTTGAGCTCTGATACCATATGTTAGGAACCAAATATCAATATAGCATAGAAAAACCTCAGAATAAGTAATAAACACCTTGAAAAAAAGATAAATTCAGATAATAAGCCTCTTTGAGGGGGCAACCTCCTTATGCCCACATAAATGTTCAATTACAAGATGATTCAAAATGAAAATGTCTCCTTGGTATATATAGGAGACTAGGAGATATAATTAAAACTAATCGAACAAAGACGACATAAATAAAATAACATTACTAATGTAATATGCCCAAATTAAGGGGTAATGAGCCACTATTTAGGGCTTAACATATATATATATATATATATATATATATATATATATATATATATATATATATTGTTTCTCTCTCTTTGTTGGTTTGTGTTTCTTAATAGGTTCAACATCCCGCAAATCTTAAGATGGATCAAGGAAAACACTATCAAGGATCAAACGATGTTTAAACGGTATGTCATTTATCCCTCATTAAACTAGTATACATTACAATGAAATCTAAGGACAAGTTTGTATTCTGTCATGTTTTGTTCTAATTTCTTGTTGAAGTTAGGGAGATTAGTTTGTGTCAGCACTTACCGATTTGTCCAGTAACAATATTATTACAGAAATAGGTAAAATATGGGAATGCTTCAAAGTTGTAGATGAGGAAAATGCATTAAGTGATGAAGCTGGAAAAACTGTGCAACAAGCTTTTCTGGATTTGGGAAACAGTCCTCAAATAGTTGGTCAAATGATCAAATTCCTAAATACTCATTGAAGAGATGTCCTGATGTCAAAGGGAATCAGTAATAGAACTCAGACAGTCCTGGAGATTGAAAGGGTCTTTACCAAAAGAAATCTCATTCAGCAGACTTAAAACAAATGGATAATGTTGAGAAAGAATGTAGATACTTTCAATAATAGATTTGACAAATTGGTAAATATGGGTTTACCAACTGCCTCGCGTGAAAAGGGTAAATTTATTCCTTTTGAAAGATATAGGCAATATCTTTTCAAGGTCAGAGGAGATGATAAAAAGTTCAAGAAAATATCAGATGTGTTAAGTGGGAAAAATATTATGGACATGTTGGTTGATGATTTTTATGTTTTATGTCAAGTAAAACAGTTGTTTGTTGTTACTCCCACGTATGAAAAGTACACAAAATTGGATTGCATTCACGAAAATGAATTCATTTCATTACTCATCAAATGAGATGTGGTAGCTCCTCCTTCAGCTCATCAACAAATAGTTGGTTCCACCATCTTCAACAAAGTCAACTAAAATTTAGGGAATCATTCTATTCTCGAATGAATATTATCTTATTTTGTAATGGTTGATTTTATTGATGTAAATTAAAGGCTAAAAGATAGCTTTTCCAACCAATTTTGGTTGTAGACCTTTTTGTATAAAAGAAGGAAAACTCGATGTAATCAAGGCTAGATTTTTGAACTTGAGACTTTTTTGAAGTTTTAATAAAAATCAGTTTTGCAAGCAGTAAAGGATTCTTGGTTTTGATCTTTGGCATATGTGATGTTTCTCAGTAATTTTTTATCCCTGTTTTTTCTTCTTTTCTTTCAAATTTATATGAGTTGATGCTACATACAATTTAATACGACCACTATTGTCTACATCAAGCATTGGTTAAGGTTTGAAATTTCATGGATTCAACTGTAAGTTAAATTTGTGACATGTTTCATTAATCTTATAATTTGTTTGTGTTTTGGAAATGTAATTCCATATGAACAAATAAATCTCATTTATATTTGTTTGTATTTTCTTCTATCAGAGATAACTTTGATATTTATCTTTAGATTCATATTTTTTATCTTTGATTTTTTTTCCCATGATTCTGCCAACAATAATTTAAATTGTGCCAAAGTATTAATATCTAAGCTCTTTATGGTTTGAGTATTAATAAAATGAATTTATCATAAAATATCACAGTCAAAACCAGTATTAAACCCTTTGTTCTTTGAATAGATTTTCAAACCCAACCACCTAAAATTTTAAAATGTCCTTGGCATCGTTTCCCTAGCCAGGAATTATCTCAAGAAATGCAACATGAAGAATATTTGCAAAGAAAAGCTTGTGGAAAATAACAATGTAAGGTTAAGTTACACTCTACGGGGAAAAGTCCGCGCAGGAAATCCCGATAGGCTTGGGAGTTGCAGCTTTCAGGGAGAACCGTGAGCATGCTATTTGGCACTCCAAGGGGGAAATTCCATGAAGGAAATCGTGATATGATTATGGGTTGCGTCTTTCAGGAAGAACCTTGAGCATGTTATTTGATACTTTGTAGGAAAAATTCCACGAGGAAAATCTCGATAGGCTTGTGGGATACGACTTCTGGGAAGAATTACGAGCATGTTATTTGACACTCCGTGGGGAAAATTCTGCGAAGCAAATCCCAATAGAATTGCAAGTTGTGGATTTTGGGAAGAATCATGAGCATGTTATTTGACACTCCTTAGGGAAAAGTCCACAAGGAAAATCTCGATAGACTTGCGGGTTGTAGGGTGCGGAAAAATATTAATTACATTCTTTTGACAGCCCAATGGGAAAATCTCGTGAGGAAAAGCCCGATAGGCTTATAGGTTGTGGGTTGCGGGAAAATCTTAATAACACACTATTTGACACTCTGATGGGAAGAGTCCGCAAAGGAGAGCCCAACAAGCTTGTAGAAGAATTGGTTGAATCAAGGAACGTGGACATAAAAAACACGTGCCATGCCATGTCAGATGAATTTCCAAGGTCAGACACAGGTCAAATTAATTTATTGTTACAACAGTAAATCAGTCAATTTTCTATGAAAATTTTCAGATTTTGAAGGTCATCAACTTGCGAAGGCATTTTGAGTGCCTAAACAACATTTTCAGGTAATCGAAATCAAGACAATTGTTTGTATCTTTGGTACAATAGTCTTTGTTGTTGAATGAAAGAATGCAACAAGAGATTTCCAATGAGATATTATGAACACAAAACAGATCTAGTATGAGGAAGTTACAGATGAAACAGTAAAATGTATAAATTAGATACAAGTTTACTTACAAAGGGCATAACTCCTTGCTCATAAGTCAGTTTGGGACACAAGAACATTTAATGGAAAGATCATGGACCATAGAAAACAACCATGGAACCAGATTTGGAATCTGGGTACCTAAAAATGTACAATATGGGAGAGAAGAAACTTGTAGTAGTAAGGGGTAAAAATGAGAAACAATATAAACTTCCACATACCATAATTCTCATCTCAGAGCTCGGATTTGGGAAAACGAGCAGTGACTGGAAATGTATTGGGGAGGAGAAGTCGTATATTAACCCAGAATTTTTAATTGAGCACTATAGTTTTTCTTAAAAAAAAAGTTGGTAGCAACAACAATAGAGCAATGAGTGGAGATTGCAACTTGAGAAGGTTGTAACTTTTCGCTCAGAACTCAGAATAAGGCATGAGTATAGTCATTAGAGAGTTGTTTTAGAGAGGAATGTGTCTAAGGAACCAAAATTCAGATTAGTTTACTTTTTTTCTTCATAAATTGAAATGAAGAATGACCTGTAACCTAATTAATAAAATATTTTGCAATGTGCCTAATTCTAACAACAATTGTTGTCTGCACATTTTTTTTGCAGAATTAAGAGGTACAAGAAAGTAGACCTTAGTTCCTATATGAGAAATAAGGATATGAAGTATTCCAAAGGGTATTACAGCCATGAGAAGGAGGTCATAGGTATACATGTTAGTGTGGAAAATGTAGATATTCAATCTAATGAATGTAGGAGCAGAGTTGAGCCTGTAGATCTAGATGAGACTATGAGAAGACTACAGAAGGAAGTGTAGAGTTATAGACCAGACAACGAAAGGATGATGAGGGCTCATGAAAAGATACTACAGAGTTTGAATATGCTGCATAAGCAAGTCAATAAATATTCCACCACAAAACAAGTCATTGGTGCAAGGAAAGCATAAGCGTGCAGATCTCATGATAGGATGAATGATCATGGAGGATCTAGACAATCCAGGAGTATTAGCAGACATCGTCATCATCATTACCTAGGGAACTCGACTAGAAGAGCATATGGACTTTAAAGTTTGGAAAGAAATCCAAGTATGTCCCCTGTCTCAGCTCCGTTCAACACTTCACAAAATCTAAAACAAAGGTCGTATGCCCAAGATATGTCAATTTCCTCACTCATCTCTATTTCCTCAATCATATCTATACTACTACACATACTTAGCCATTTTCCTTACTCTTTTCATTACTCCCCATGCTATTTTACTTAGTCATTTTCCTCACTTTCCATGTTTAACTATTTCCACATTTAACCATTTCTATTTTCATATTCATATTTCAATTTTCATTTTCCATTTTCCTTTTCCTTTTTCCTCCATTTCTTTTTTTTTTCCCATTTTACTTTTCCATGTTTCCATTTTCCTTTTTCCATTTTATATATTTCATATTTCATTTCCATTTCCTTACTTTCACGTAACTCTATGACTTACCTCCCCCCTCTTCATTTACCTTTTCCCCTCATGCATGTGTCCCACAACCTGCAATCCCATGACCCTCAATTTACACCTCCATTTTCGCATCATTCAAATTGTACCTTCATTAAGTTTTACACTTAGTTGATTTTTTATCTTTGAATGCAGATGTGGGAGACCCTCCTTCGCCCATCCCTTGACCTCTCCTCCCGCAACCTACATGAATTATGACTTATCACCTACATGACTTATCTTATTTTTTAACTCACTTTTACACTTGGTTTTTTTATTGGATGCACGAATGAAGGATTCCATATTCTCATATATCCCTACCCCTACAACCAACAAACTCGCATCCCTACCTCATATTTAGTCATTTTTACCAATTTTTATCTCCTCACCTAACTTGTCTTATTTCTTTTACTCACTTTTACATTTGGTTTATTTATTGGATGCAGGAATGTGGGAGTCCATACTTCTAATTTCTCATATCCCCCTACCCGTAACTCCGCAAACACTTCATTAAAAATTTTAATATTGTTTCTTATCCTAAGTTTCTTCCCCATTTTCTTGGGCATACCTCCAATGACACATGGCAGTGACGTGGACCTATCCCTGGGTGAAACATGGCAGTAAAGTGGACCAACCTCTGGATAATGTATCAATGGACATAGATGATTGGTTAATGACTTGGCATGATGATTGGGTGATGATGTGGCAGTCAAAAGATACTTTGTGCACAAGCTACACGGAATTATATGGCTCTCTCTACTTCATTCACAAATAACATGGAGAAGAAATTTATTTAAAAATATGTCATGAGAGTCCTCACACAATGCATGTGGGGTAAAGAAAGTCGAATTTGCAAATCAAAGGCCCAAATTTTACGAGGACATATCAGTGGTGGTTGAGACTTCATCTTCTGGAGCTCATAAGGTTTGATCCCAATGTCTGATTTGAGAAAACGAGAGCTCGTCGGAAAGTTAAAGAGATGAAGAACAAATTGGAAGTGGTTTAAATAGCTGAAATATCAGTTATCAGGCCCTAAAAATTAAATTACATTCAAGACTATTTTTGGTCTTGGAAACAATTCGTTTTCGGAAAATCATTTATTTAAAGAAATTTATAAACTTATAAGGTGGGTCCTAGATGATGGCACAAATATCAAAGATCATATTTACCAAAAGGATCAATTCATTGAACCAAAAGGAACACATAAAACCTAACTGAAAAATAGTTTCAAGAAGATGAAGAAGAGATTACAAAAGAGAAAAGGAGGCAGATTCAAAGGGTTGGCAGTGGGTTGTTAGAGAGTTTGCTATAGGGGTATTTTTGTTGGAAGCAACTTTTTTCCTTTCCAAATATTTGTGAATCAGTCTTCTTGAATTTATCCTTCATATTTTTTTTTGCTCAACTCTCTCAATATTCTTCCATACACTCCCCATGACATTTTAGGTACAGAGGAGCAAAATCCTGCCAGTAAAAAGTAGATGTAGTTTATTTCAGTTTATGTAATTTTCATTGAAATCTTGTTGAGGATGTTTCAACCCTCTTATTTCATAGATTGTTAAAGTTGTTACATTTGAGATATTATTATAAATTTCTCCCACAAATAACTATTTTGAGGCATTACATTAGTGATTTTTCAAAATTTTAGTCTAAAGCATGAGATTTCAAATGTATTGTCCATCAAAATCGTTTTTGAGTTGTAATGAAGTGATCATCTAAAGTTCTTTGATGACCTCTCCATTTTAATTTGCTTTCATCTTCCAAAGTCGTAGTTGATTCTTGATTCACATTATTTTAAATATAAGGCAAAATACCTATAGAAAACAAACTTTGTACAAATCTCTTTCAGTTATATTTATTCACTTTATTTCCATGAATAAGATTATGTGCTTAATGAATAAATCTGCTACATGAGAGCTTTGTTGGAAGATATTTTTGGGTTTTCTCTTTAGCACTCACCCATTGCATTCATCTAAAGCCATACAAATAATCTTCCAATATATCAAGAGAGGAGAACCACCTATATAAAAACGAGGAGAGTCTTTCGTGTTCCCCACAAGATTTTCTCTCAAATGTTGGTCATTTTCCCTTGATAGAAAAAATGATCAACATTTTTGGCGACCATACTGGGGAGAACAAAAGGTTGGTTTCAAAAAACAAAAAGAATGACCCAAACATTTCCAAATTAGCCTCAAATAAAAATTGGACTTGAAGACTAAAGAAGTGTTCTACATCAGCTGCATAATTTCACAACAACAAGAAGTCAAGTAGAGCTTGAAAGAATGTGGCAAGCCCTTTTCTATGAAGAAGAAATTGTAGAGGCTCAAAGACAAAGAAGACACAATAAAGATTTGAGAGTTGGAACTATACAAATGATTTTTGACAATAAGAAAAGGAATTATTTTTGAAAATCAAAGTTCAGAATCAATGGCAGATAAAGAAAGGAAAAGAAATGAAGGATGAAGAATTCCAAGAAGGGTAAGATCTAGTCCTTTGAATTTGCATGGAGAGTGACATCAAATGCCTAATCTTCCTTAAGGTGTTCTTCCTATTTTTTTTGGAAATGGGATCATGGATCTCGCAAAGCATTTGGATCGATTCCTTACCATTTGTGATATCTATTTGATTGAGCATGATGGTGAGACTCTTTGTCCAAATATTAATTGGTACAACTTATGATTGGTACCTTTCTCTTCAAGAAAACACAATCAATTCTTTTGATGACATGGAAGATGTATTCATGACGAAGTTTTCTCTCCCTATAGCATATCATACTCTCTTGACATGGTTTACTCAGATTCATCTCCAAAATATTAAAAAAAATAGAGATTTTAATTCAATATTTTTCAAGACTATGCATTGAATTCCACAATATCGATGCCCAAATGATCCAGTTGTTTTTGGATGTTAAATGAATGCAATGCCTTCAAATGTGAAATATACAATAAACGAAAAACAAATCACAACTTTGGAAGAAGCAATATGAAGAGTGACTGAAATGGAATATTTCATGATAAAAAGTGAAGTTGATCATGAAATCATTCTTGGTAAAATACAAAGGCAGATGATAGATTTATCATTGTCATCTCAAGTTCCATCTACTTCAAGAGTAGTTGAAAAGCGATGGGTTGGAAGAGGAAACTTTCAAGAGCAACCATCGAATGTAACAAATATATCTGAAGACACTCATAAGACATGTCAAGACACTCATATTTCCTGGTAAAAAAGAATCATTAACCAAATGCAAAATGAAATAACTCAGTTAAAGAGAAATGATGATCAAAGTCCAAGGCAAGAATATCAAAATCCTCCATTTCCTACACATGGCCTCATAAATGATCTAGAAATAAATCAAAATATCAATGATCAATCGCCTAGGTCAAGGCCCCCCAGAGTTCAAAATCCAAATGCAATGATATTGAAAGAAGTTTTGATCAAATTCCCAAAGAAGAGAATCAAAGACTTGTTTTCTAAGAATATAATAACGAAACTACTACATGGGTACTAGAATCCATGGAAATGGATATTGATCCATTATTATTTTCAAAAGGATATTGGATCGAAGAAGATGAATATAGAGATGAAGACCAACCTTTTCGTGAAAACATTGTCCAAACTAGATCCAAAGAAAAATATGCAAATCTTGCTCAAGTCCAAAACAAACTGACAAGGTCTTCTATATCATAAGTTGTTTCTCCTCAAACAAGTGCTAGACATGTAACCTCTGCTCCAGAAAAAAGACAATGAAGTAAAAGGATCAGAAAAAAGGAATTATAATGTTGTTGATGATCTGAAGGAGTTGCAAATAAACTTTCCATTCTCGGAAATACCACAGAAGAATAATATTGTTGTGTTAAAAAGGAAAGAAATGGAAGCAATGGAAAATTTCGTTGATGTAACGGTTGAAAGAAGCAATTTCCTTTCATTCATATGATCATGGATGATGTCATTTGTTGGTAATTTTTCAAAATCTGATGCTAGAGCAAGAGATTCAAATATGGTTATTAATCAAGTCCAAAACATGGCCAATGAAACAACATTCTCAATCATGTTTGGGAGTAATTATATGAGTTGGCTATGTGCATGGCTACATTGGAAATGTGCTTACACTTGAGAGTAGCCTTTCTCTCCAAGTAGCTTAGGGTAGGTAGGTTTTTGTTGTCTCATGTATATAATATTGTTATGTCAGTGAAGTTTTCCAATAATCATTTGTTGAATTAAGATAGTGGATTGGGATGACTCCAAATCCCAATGGACCAGGATCCTAGATTCTCAACAACCCATAGGGGGTCATTGTCCCACAGTTGGAGCCAAATATTGATGTGTTTTCACCCATCAAATAGAGACCTAATTTTTTTTTTTTCAAACTTGGAAAGTTCCAAATAATCTTCAACTTTTGATTGTGAAGACCCAACAAGTTTACAACTAGCTTTTGTTTTCCAATTATTCATCATGAAATTCTAGAAAATATAGTTTCTCTTTGAAATAAAAGAGAAGGAAAAGAAAATATACTAAAAGAAGGAAATTTGTTATGTCTATCTTCTCACTAAATAGCCCTATTTATCAGCTTCATTTAGCACTTCACATAATCTAAAACAGAAGTCATATGCCCAAGATATGTCTATTTCCTCAATCATCTCTATACTACTACCCCATACTTAGCCATTTTCTTTACTCTTTTCCTTACTCTCCATGCTCTTTTACTTAGTCATTTTCCTCACTTTCCACGTTTAACTATTTCCACATTTAACCATTTCCATTTTCATATTCATATTTCAATTTTCATCCTTTTCCATTTCTTTTTTTTTCCATTTTACTTTTCCATATTTCCATTTTCTATATCTCATATTTCATTTCCATTTCCTTACTTTCACATAACTCTATGACTTACCTCCCTCCTCTTCATTTACCTTTTCCCCTCATGCCTGTGTCCTAAACCTGCAATCCAAAGACCTTCAATTTGCACCTCCATTTTACCTCCCCCCTTTTCATTTACCTTTTTCCCTCATGTCTGTGTCCCGCAACTCGCAATCCCACAACCCTTAATTTGCACCTCCATTTCCGCATCATTCAAATTGAACCTTCATTAAGTTTTACACTTAGTTGATTTTTTAACTTTGAATGCAGATGTAGGAAACCCTTCTTCACCCATCCCTTGACCTCTCCTCCCACAACCTGCATGACTTATGACTTATCACCTGCATGACTTATCTTTTTTTTTACTCACTTTTACACTTAGTTTATTTATTGGATGCAGGAATGAAGGAGTCCATATTCTCATATCTCCCTACCCCCGCAACCCACAAACTCACATCCCTACCTCATACTAAGTCATTTTTACCAAGTTTTATCTCCTCACCTGACTTGTCTTATTTTTTTACTCACTTTTACACTTGGTTTATTTATTGGATGCAGGAATGTGGAAGTCCATACTTCTAATTTCTCATATCCCCCTACCCCCACAACTCACATACCTACCTTATAATTAATCATTTTTACTGAGTTTTATCACCTCACCTACCTCCTTTACCTTCACATTCCCGTAACTCTGCAAACACTTCATTTAATTTTTTAATATTATTTCTTATCCTAAGTTTCTTCCCCATTTTCTTGGACATACCTCCAATGACACATGGCAGTGACATAGACATATCCCTGGGTGAAACATGGCAGTGAAGTGGACCTACCCCTGAATGATGCATCAATGGACATAGATGATTGGATAATGACTTGGCATGATGATTGGGTGATGATGTGGCGGTCAAAAGATACTTTGTGCACAAGCTACGTGGAATTCTATGGATCTCTCTACTTCATTCACAAATAACATGGAGAATAAATTTATTTATAAATATGTCATGAGAGTCCTCACACAATGCATGTGGGGTAAATAAAGTAGAATTTTCAAATCAAAGGCCCAGATTTCATGAGAACATATAAATGGTGGTTGAGTCTCCATCTTCTAGAGCTCATAACGTTTGATCCCAACATATGATTTGAGCAAACGAGAGCTCGTCAGAAAGGTAAAGAGATGAAGAACACATTGGAAGTGGCTTCAATAGATGAAATATCAGTTATCAATCCCTAAAAATTAAATTACATTCAAGACTATTTTTTTTGTCTTGGAAACAAGTTATTTTTGGAAAATCATTTATTTAAATAAATTTATAAACTTATAAGGTGGGTCCCAGATGATGGCACAAATATCAAATATCATATTCACCAAAGGGATTAATTCATTGAACCAAAAGGAACACATAAAACACTAACTGAAAAACAGTTTCAAGAAGATGAAGAGGAGATTACAAAAGAGAAAAGGAGGTAGATTCAAAGGGTTGGCAGTGGGATGTTAGAGAGTTTGTTATAGGGGTTTTTTGTTGGAAGCAAGTTTTGGTCATTCCAAAGATTTGTGAATCGGTCTTCTTGAATTTCTACTTCATATTTTTTTCTGCTCAACTCTCTCAATATTCTTCTATACACTCCCCATTACATTTTAAGTATAGAGGAGCAAAATCCCTACTTTTAGAAAGTAGATGTAGTTTATTTCAATTTATGTAATTTTCATTGAAATCTTCTTGAGGTTGTTTCAACCCTCTTATTTCAATGATTGTTAAACTTGTTACATTTGAGATATTATTATAAATTTCTCCCACAAAGAACTATTTCAGGGTCTTACATTAGTGATTTTTCAAAATTTGAGTCTAAAGCATGAGATTTCAAATGTATTGTCCATCAAAATCATTTTTGAGTTGTAATGAAGTGATCATCTAAAGTTCTTTAATGATCTGTCCATTTTAATTTGCTTTCATCTTGCAAAGTCATATTTGATTATGGATTCACATGATTTTAAATCGAATATGTGCTTAATGAATAAATCTGCTAAATGAGAGCCTTGTTGGAAGATCTTTTGGGGTTTTATCTTTAGCACTCACCCATTGCATTCATCTAAATCCATACAAATAATCTTCCAATATATCAAGAGAGGAGAACTGCCTATATAAAAACAAGGAGAGTCTTTCATGTTCCCCACAAGATTTTCTCTCAAATGTTGGTCATTTTCCCTTGACAGAAAAAATGATCAACATTTTTGGCGGCCATACTGAGAAGAACAAAAAGTTGGTTTTGCAAACCAGAAAGAATGACCCAAACATGTCCAAATCAGTCTCAAATAAAAATTGGACTTGAAGACTAAAGAAGTGTTCTGCATCAGCTGCATAATTTAACAACAACAAGAAGTCAAGTAGAGCTTGAAAGATTGTGGCAAGCCCTTTTCTGTGAAGAATAAATTGTAGAGGCTTAAAGACAAAGAAGACACAATAAAGATTTGAGAGTTGGAACTATACAAATGATTTTTTACAATAAGAAAAGGAAGGATTTTTTAAAATCAAAGTTCAGAATCAATGGTAGATAGAGAAAGGTAAAGAAATGAAGCACGGAGAATTCCAAGAAGAAGGGTAAGATCTAGTCCTTTGAATTTGGATGGAGAACGAAATCAAATGCCTACTCTTCCTTAAGGTGCTCTTCCTTTTTTTTTTGGACATGGGATCATAGATCTCAAAAAGTATTTGGATCGATTCCTTACCATTTGTGATATATATTTGATTGACCATGATGATGTGATGGTGAGACTCTTTCTCCAAACATTAGTTGGTACAACTTATGACGGGTACCTTTCTCTTCAAGAAAACACAATCAATTATTTTGATGACATGGAAGATGTATTCATGATGAATATTTCTCTTCCTATAGCATATCATACTCTCTTGACACAATTTACTCAGATTCATCTCCAAAATATTGAAAGAATTAGAGATTTTAATTCAATATTTTTCAAGACTATGCATCAAATTCCACAATATTAGTGCCCAAATGATCCAGTTGTTTTTGGATGTTATATGAATGCAATGCCTTCAAACATGAAATATACAATAAAGGCAAAAAAAATCGCAACTTTGGAAGAAGCAATGTGAAGAGTGACTGAAATGGAAGATTTCATGATAAAAAGTGAAGTTGATCCTAAAATCATTCTTGGTAAAATTCAAAGGCAGATGATAGATTTATCATTGTCATCTCAAGTTCCATCTACTTCAAGAGTAGTTAAAGAGCGATGGGTTGGAAGAGGAATCATCCAATAACAACCATAGAATGTAATAATTATCTCTGAAGACACTCATAAGACCTATCAAGACACTCATATTGCCTGGTTAAAAAGAATCATTAACCAAATGTAAAATGAAATAGCTCAGTTAAAGAGAAATGATGATCAAATTCCAAGGAAGGAAAATCAAAATCCTCCATTTCCTACACATGGACTCATAAATGATCTAGAAATAAATCAAAATATAAATGATAAATCCCCTAGGTCAAGGCTCCCCGGAGTTCAAAATCCAAATGCAGTGATATTGAAAGAAGTTTTGTTCAAATTCCCAAAGAAGAGAATCAAAGACTTTGTTTCCAAGAATATAACAACGAAACTACTACAGGGGTGCTAGAAGCCATGGAAATGGATATTGATCCATTATTATTTTCAAAAGGATATTGGATCGAAGAAGATGAATGTAGAGATGAAGATCGACCTTTTCGTGAAAATGTTGTGCAAACTAGATCCAAAGAAAAATATTCAAATCTTTCTGAAGTCCAAAACAAACTGGCAAGGTCTTCGATATCATAAGTTTTTTCTCCTCAAACAAGTGTTAGACATGTAACCTCTGCTCCAGAAAAATACAATGAAGTAAAAGGATAAAAAAAAATGAATTATAATGTTGTTGATGATCTGAAGGAGTTGCAAATAAACTTTCCATTCTTCGAAATACCATAGAAGAAGAATATTGTTGTGTTAAAAAGGAAAGAAATGGAAGCAATGAAAAATTTCGTTGATGTAACAGTTGAAAGAAGCAATTTCTTTTCATTCATATGATCATGGATGATGTCATTTGTTGATTCTTTTTCAAAATATGATGCTAGAGCAGGAAATTCAAAGATGGTTATTAATCAAGTCCAGAATATGGCCAATGAAACAACATTCTCAATCATGTTTGGGAGTAATTATATGAGTTGGATATGTACATGGCTACATTGGAAATGTGCTTACACTTGAGAGTAGTCTTTCTCTCCAAGTAGCTCAGGGTAGGTAGGTTTTTGTTGTCTCGTGTATATTATATTGTTATGTCAGTGAAGTTTTCCAATAAGTATTAGTTGAATCAAGATAGTGGATTGGGATGAATCCATATCCCAATGGACCAGGATTCTAGATTCTCAACAACCCACAGCGAGTCATTGTCCCAAAGTTGGAGCCAAATGTTGATGTGTTTTCACCCATTAAATAGAGACCAAATTTTTTTTTGGTTGAACTTGAAAAGTTCCAAATAATCTTCAACTGTTGATTGTAAATACCCAACAAGTTTACAATCAACTTATGTTTTCCAATTCTTCATCATGAAAGTCTAACAGGGATAGTTTCTCTTTCAAATAAAAGAGAAGGAAATTGGGTATGTCTATCTTCTCACTAAATAGCCCTATATCTCAGCTTCGTTTAGCACTTCACAGAATCTAAAACAGAGGTCATATGCCCAAGATATGCTTATTTCCTCAATCATCTATATACTACTACCCCGTACTTAGCCATTTTCCTTACTCCCCATGCTCTTTTACTTAGTCATTTTCCTCACTTTCACGTTTAACTATTTCCACATTTAACCATTGCCATACTTAACCATTTCCATTTTCATATTCATATTTCAATTTTCCATATCCATTTTCCTTTTTCCTTTTCCATTTTTTTTTTTTTTCATTTTACTTTTCCATATTTCCATTTTCCATTTTTTGTATTTCATATTTCATTTCCATTTCCTTATTTTCTTGTAATTATATTTCACTTCCATTTCCTTACTTTCATGTAACTCTATGACTTACATCCCCAACACTTAGTCATTTTTCACGACCTACCATGTTTTGCTCTTTTTTACACCAAGTATTCCATTGCAGATGCAGAACAACCTTCCTCTTCATTTACCTTTTTCTCTCGTGCCCGTGTCCCTCAACCCACAATCCTACAACCCATACCACCTTCCTCTTCATTTACCTTTTTCCCTCGTGCGCGTGTCCCATAGCCCGCATGACTTATCTTATTTCTGTTACTCACTTTTACACTTGGTTTATTTATTGGATGTGGGAATGCAAGAGTCCATACTTCTAATTTATCATATCTTCTTACCTTATCTTATTTTTTTTACTCACTTGTATACTTGGTTTATTTATTGGATCCAGGAATGTGAGATTCCATACTTCTAATTTCTCACATCTTTGCAAACTTCATTTAATCTTTTAATATTATTTCTTATCCTAAGTTTCTTCACCCTTTTCTTGGGAAAACCTCCAATGACACATGGAAGTGACATGGACTTATCCATGGGTGAGTGAAGTGGACCTACCCCAGATGATGCATTGATGGATAAAGATGATTGGACAGTGACTTATCATGATGATTGGGTGATGATGTGGCGATTAAAAGATACTTTGTGCACAAGCTATGCAAAATTTTATGGCTCTCTCTACTTCATTCACAAATAACATGGAGATGAAATTTCTTTATAAATATGTCATGAGAACCCTCCCACAATGCATGTGGGATAAGAAAGTCGAATTTGTAAATCAAAGGCCTGGATTTCATGAGGACAAATCAACGGTGGTTGAGTCTCCATCTTTCAGAGCTCATAACTTTTGATCACGATGTTCGATTTGAGGAAACAAGAGCTTGTCAAAAAAGGTAAAGAGATTAAGAACACATTGGAAGTGGTTTCAATAGCTGAAATATCAGTTATTGGACCCTATAATTAAATTACATTCGGGACTATTTTTGGGCTTAGAAACAAGTTATTTTTGGAAAATCATTTATTTAAAGAAATTTATAAACTTATAAGGTGGGTCCCAGATGATGGAACAAATATCAAAGATCATATTTACCAAAGGGATTAATTCATTGCACCAAAAGGGACATATAAAACACTAATTGGAAAACATTTTCAAGAAGATGACGAAGATATTACAAAAGAGAAAAGGAGGTAGATTCAAAGGGTTGCCAATGGGTTGTTAGAGAGTTTGCTATAGGTCTCTTTTGCTGGAAGCAAGTTTTGGCCTTTCCAAATATTTTTGAATCGGTCTTCTTGAATTACTCCTTCATATTCCTTTCTTCTCAACTCTCTCAATATTATTCCATACACTCCCCGTGACATTTTAGGTCTAGAGGAGAAAAATCCATGCTTGTAAAAAGTAGATGCAGTTTATTTCAGTTTATGTAATTGTCATTGAAATCTTGTTGAGGTTGTTTCATCCCTCTTGTTTCAAACATTGTTAAACTTGTTACATTTGAGATATTATTATAAATTTCTCCCACAAAGAACTATTTCGGGGCATTACATTAGTGATTTTTCAGGCTTTGAGTCTAAAGCATGAGATTTCAAATGTATTGTCCATCAAAATCATTTTTGAGTTGTAATGAAGTGAACATCTAAAGTTCTTTGATGACCTGTCCATTTTAATTTTATTTCATCTTGCAAAGTTATAGTTGATTCCGGATTCACATTATTTTAAATCGAAGGACAAATACCTATAGAAAGCAAACTCTATATAAATCTCTTTCAATTATATTTATTCACTTTTATTTCCATGAATAAGATGATGTGGTTAATGAATAAATATGCTAAATGAGAGCTTTGTTAGAAGATATTTTGGGGTTTTCTCTTTAGCACTCACCCATTGCATTCATCTAGAGCCATACAAAGAATCTTCCAATATATGAAGAGAGGAGAACCACCTCTATAAAAACAAGGAGAGTCTTTCTTGTTCCCCACAATATTTTCTCTCAAATGTTGGTCATTTTCCCTTGACAAAAAAAATGATCAACAATATTATGACTGCTTGATTGGTATGGATTGGCTACAAAATCACCATGTTGTCTTAGATTTCTATAATAAGGCTTTCATATTTCTTGATGAGGATGGGAATTCAAGGACAATGCAAGGTATTTCAAGGCCTATATCTATCTGATAGATTTCAACATTACAACTAAAAAGAAGTTTTCGAAAACGGTGCCAAATATATGCAACCCGTATGGAAGAGCCAATGAAGGATAAGGAGCCAAGTCTTGAGGATTTTCCACTCTTGAAGGAGTATGAAGATGTGTTTGGGGAGTTTCCAATATTTCCCCCAAAGAGGGACATTGATTTTTTCTATTAGTTTAATTCCTGGAGCTACCCTAGTGTCGAAAACTCCCTGCAGAATGAGCACACTAAAATTGAAAGAATTGCAAATGCAGCTAGAAGAGTTGTTGAAGAAGGGGTACATAGGACCAAGTGTTTCTCCTTGGGGTTCCCTAGTTCTTTTTGTCAAGAAAAAATATGGAACGTTGAGATTGTGTATTGAATTCAGACAACTGATTAAGGTTAGAATCAAGAACAAGTATCATTTGTCAAGGATTGATGATATTTTTTATCAGCTGAAGGGAGAAAAGATATTTTCCAAGATTGACTTGAGATCAGGCTATCATCAAGGAAGAATCAGAGATGAAGATACCAGCAACACAATCTTTCGAACAAGGTATGGCCACTATGAATTTGTGGTGGTTCCTTTTGGGTTGAAAAATGTGCCCTCTACATTTATGTGTCTGATGAATGGGGTGTTCAGATATTTCCTAGATAAGTTTGTCATTATATTCTTGGATGATATTCTTATGTGTTCCAAGAAAGAGGAGGAGCATGGACAACATTTGAGGATGGTGCTACAAGTATTGAGAGAGCACCAATTGTAAGTAAATGCACTTTTGATCAAAAGCAAATCCATTGTTTGGGTCATATTGTTTCAGAAGATGGCTTAGCAATGGATATAGAGAATATTGAAGCGATAGAAAGTTTTCCAACACCAACAAACATTTCAAAGGTTAGATAATTTACGAGTCTAGTTGGTTACTACATGAGATTCATTGTGAGATTCTCCAAGATTTCACATCAAATAACATCCTTGCAAAAGAGAGGAGTAAAATTTGAATGGAGTACCAAGTGTGAAGAAAATTTCCGACATGTAAAGGATTTATTAACCAGTGCACAAAAGTTGTAGAATCAGATGAGGATTTTGTTGTGTGCACAAATGCATGCAAGGAAGGGCTCGATGGAGTCCTTACCCAAAATGGACATATAATTTGTTATGAGCCTAGAAAATTGAAAGTGCATGCAATAATTATGCCACGCA
Source organism: Picea engelmannii (assembly GCA_009831015.1). Classification (NCBI taxonomy): domain Eukaryota; kingdom Viridiplantae; phylum Streptophyta; class Pinopsida; order Pinales; family Pinaceae; genus Picea; species Picea engelmannii. The sequence goes on from ML833322.1 coordinate 42,199, forward strand.
TGACTTAGAGTTGGCGACCATAGTACTTGCTTTAAAAATGTGGAGACATTATCTCATGGGAAGAAAATTTGAATTGAGGACAGACCATAGTGGTTTGAAATATTTGTTTGAACAACCAACACTAAATGCCAAACAAACTAGATGGCTATAATTTCTCAATGAATATGACTTTGACATCAATCACATAAAGGGAAAAGAGAACAAAGTGGTTGATGCACTCAACAGAAGGGTGCATGAAATGCATGCTACATCCATTAGTATGTACATGACATATTTAAAAGACAAAATTCTAGAGGTTGTAACAACATACCAACATTATGTGCAAGTTAAAGAAAGCTTGCAACATAATAATGTACAACATAAATATAAATATTACAAGCTAGAAAAGGATGGAATCCTCTTGTTCAGGAACATAGTTTATGTTCCCAATTCTCAAGAATTGAGAAATTCGGTTTTAAAATAAATGCACATTGTGTCATAAACTGGACATACATGATACTAGAAAACTTTTACAGCTATAAGAGGCCAATATTTTTGGCATGGTATGAAGAGAGATGTAACTGATTATTTGGAAAATACATGGATTTTTAGAAGGTAAAGGTTGAGCACAGACATATGGTGGGATTGTTGCAGCGATTGCTTATTCTTGAATGGAAATGAGAATTTGTTACTATTGATTTCATTACCAAATTGCCCAAGACAACAAGGCAACATGATTCCATCATGGTAGTGATGGACAAGCTTACAAAGGCTTCACATTTCATTTCTATAAAAGTAACCCATAAGGCAACAAATATTGCAGAAATTTATATGAAAGAAATTCCTAGGCTACATGGTGTGCCTAAGGAAATAGTGTGAAACCGAGATCCCAAGTTCACTTCCAATTTTTGGAAGGGGTCGTTGTTTAAAGGATTTGGGACCAATTTTAATTTCAGTACAACATATCACCCAGAGTTAGGTGGGCAGACGGAGAGGATTAATTGGATAATTGAAGATATGTTGAGAATGTATGTAATGGAAAAGCCTTCTAGGTGTGAGGACTATGTCCATTTAGTTGAGTTTGATTACAATAATAGGTATCAAGAATCATTGAAAATGATCCCGTTTGAATCATTGTATGGCAGGAAATGCAACACACCGATGAGTTGGGATAACCTAGTAGACAAAGTCGTGATTGGGCCATAATTGTTAAGGGAAATGGAAGAGCATATGGTAAAGATCAAGTAGAATTTGAAATTTACACAGGAGAGGAAGAAGAGTTATGTTGATAAAAGAAGAACACATAGAGAATTCAAAGTGGGAGAGCATGTGTTTTTAAAAGTTAAAGCTAAGAGAAGCTCGTTGAAATTAGGAAGTTGCCCAAAATTGGCGCGAGATACTGTGGGCCATTTTAAGTTCTAGAAATGACAGGCCCAATTGCATACATGCTAGCATTACTTGCATCCATGAGAATTCATAATGTGTTCATGTGTCTTTATTTAAAATGTATGTACCCAATCCTAACCATGTGATTGATTGGACTGTGATCCAGGTGGAACACAAAGGGGACTTTCGGGTGGAACCAATGTGCATCTTGGAACAAAAATTCAAAGTGCTTAGGAACAAAGCCATTAGCTGGGTAAATGTTCAATGGACCTGTTACGGTCTTGAAGACACTACGTGGGAGCACGAGGAAGCCATGTGGGAAGCATACTCGTATTTTTTTGCAAATTTTGAAGAAACCTAAATGGACATTTGTACATAAGCGAATGAAGACTCCATTTTGGTAGCTAGAGTTCCTAGATTCACAACTCTGAGACTCTTGTCCAACCGACATCGGATCCCATTCCTTGGGATGTGCGGGTTGAGGGGAAAGAGAGTTATTGGTTGAAATTTTCGCGTGAGTAATTAAGTTGCAGAATTATCAAAGTGTTTTTTATGTAACATTATATATGTCAATGTGTAAATTGTATGGTGATGTGCACTAAGGACAGTGTAGTTTGTAGCGGGAGGGGAATGTAACAACCCCATTTTTCATCCTCGAAATAGAAAATGTGTATTGTAACTAGGATGCATGGTGGGGGGGGCAAGTGATGTAATATGTACATTATGTATATTGAATATTAATAAATAAAATGTATCACCAACTGTAGAGGGACACATACATAGACTTGGGGGCTTAGTTTCCACAAGAGAGGGAAGGGGTCCAAGAGGGAGAGTTTACCCATGTCTATTAAACCCAAACCATATTTCCAAATTATTCTTACTTTGAACCCTCTATTTTCTATTGAGTGTTATAGAGACCAATCATTGAATTCATGTAAGAGGGTGGGTGTGAGAAGTCACATCACATAGTTCTTGAGAGCATGGGGGTAAGTATAATCAATCTTGGGAAGAGTGGAATCAATAAATCATGCGAGAAGAAGGAAATGGGTATGAGGGAAGGAGAACACTTTTTACAGGAAGAGTTTTGGACAACAAGAATGTTCTGAGTGTTGAAGTTTGAAGGCAACCATAATGGGCATGTACGGTAACTGTTTCGAGCTGTAATTTCATGGGAAGAGAGGTTGTGGGCTTGGGAGTAATTTTATGTTCAATAAATTGTCAAGGGAGCAAGTATTTTGTTGTTGTGTGAATTCCTATTGCAACTATATATTCTTGGAGTCCCAGTAGAGATATTTTCCTATCCAACCTGTGTTGGAGCCCTGGAGGGGAGTGGGAAGGCATGAGGGATTGTGAGCAGTGAAGGAAGATCCCATCTTTGGGTTTTGCAGGTTGTAGGGAAGAGAGATGGTTTACTGAAATTAGTTGTGGGAAATCACTGTTGAGAGGGGGACATTAGCCAGCCTTAGGGACCATTGTTTCTTATGGATTCATAGCCCCAGCTCAAGGGTGACTTGCTATTGAGAACTGGAACAACAAGTCTATGGTTGGGAGGAACATATGTCCTTTGCAACGGGTTGCATATTTACTAAGATAAGTGTTCTTATTTGTTGTGTTTATTTATGTTAAATGTTGGTATAATTGTTGTGCATTTTACTTTGAGTTATTTTGGTTATTGTTGCTTGTTGTGAGTAGAATGATGCATTTGAATCTCTGTTTATGTGGCCGAATGTTGTTGTATGTGTTTAGTTGTTGTTGTGCACATTTCAGTAATTTCATTTACGTTTTTTATTAGCATGGACAATTGCATGAGTTTTAATGTCATGACATGTGTTATTTCCGCGTCTAAAATTGATATCAGAATTTTATCGGGTGTTTTTTATTAGCATGGACAATTGCATGAGTTTTAATGTCATGACATGTGTTATTTCCACGTCTAAAATTGATATCAGAATTTTATCAGGTCTTTTTAGAAGTGGCATGACCCAGCTTGGGGCTGGGTGCGTTACACCATCAACTTGGCCAGCACTAAACATTGACATCATTTAATGTGTTAGTAGGAAGTGCCACAAGGGGGTCCTATAATATGGTCCTAGTAAAACGTGTATTCCTAAAAATGGTGTGGAGTGTACATATGGTATGTATTCTAGTTTGTGTTGACAAACATGAATTTAGTTGAGTTAGCTTGTGTTTTATTGTCTTGGGAACGATCTTAGTAAGGGCGAGGAAATAATAGAGATGTTTTTCGCCATCGCCACACAAGGATGTGATATTTCTTTTAGGCTTATGATGATGGAGGGAGAGATCCTTTGGCATTATTCCTTATTGTAGCACCTTATAGGGTCATAACCCTTTGATGGGTGCTACAAATTACAATTTATCTATCGATCCTTTTGTTTTCTTTTTTCTCAACAAATTACTGCAATTTGGTATTAACAATATACATATTTTTATTCAAGTTAGCGTTGAAATGTAATTTAGGCCTAAGAAATAAACATATCATTGTGGTTGTTAAGCATAACATACAATCGTAAATCCTACAATAATTAATCTTATAGTTACAACCATTAACTTGTAGTTAGGAGATTAAATTTAAAGCATTTTGCTTGAAATTTATTGAACAATTAACTAATAAGCTTCCCAACACTTTATCATCTAATTGACCGCAAAATTTCATGGAATAAATAAGGAAAGCTACCTCTTATTCTAATTGATTTAGCCAATCCAACTCCTTCAAATTTCACTTGGCCAAACTAGATTCAATCCTCCCATCCAACTAGGAACGACCTATTCAGCTACCCAGATCCAGGAAACCCATGTTTCCTAGCCTTTCATGCCCTTGCTCCAAGAAAAACAATGATCAATGGACCAATATCCAAACAATCTCTAATCAATCCAATATATCCAAATGGCTCAATCCTCTTTTCTCCTTCAAAAAATGTTTTTTTTTTTTTTTTACCAAATTCTCACAACTCCTCAACGCTCTTTCCTCCTCCTTATTTATCAAATTTCCATCCACATTTCCCAAAGTCTCCTCAACCACCCTTATTAATGGGCCATCGATCTCCTCTTATATATTTTAGGTAAAATGTTATTTACGATATAATAATAATAATAAAATATGATATAAAGTCTTACTTCGCATGCTATCTTATTAATGAAATTTGACATTTTTCACCAAAATTTATGGCAACCCACCATACACATTTAATTCATTATGCGAACCAATAATCAAAGTCAAGAGGGTATTTAATGCCACTAGATATTTATATGTATGCAATATATACTTTCCATAATCATTAAATCATTCATTAAGTAATTAATAACTTAATTTAGTAATTAATTAATCAAGTTATTGTACTAGTGTACATATACAATGTATGTATGTGTAGCTAGCGTACACATATTTTGCATATGTACTAATGATAAATGATCACTACCTCTAATGCATAGTTCTTGTGTGTTCACAACCAAGCATGCAAGACAATAAATCAAGTAAATGCATTATTCAACAATCTTTACTAACAAAATTACAATGATTCATCAATCATTGATCATCACACTTAAATTATCATAAGTGAATCAAATAAATATTTTAAGCATGATAGGAACCAAGTAAAGATTAAGAGTGGCATATATAATCCCGAACAACATTCTCGACTAACTTTGAATCATTCTTCCTCCCTAACCTACTTCCATCTTCCACATCTTATTCTTTCCTTTATTGCAATATGTTGGAGTGTCGACTATATCGACCTAGCTCTAGATATAACCTGTAAGTGGAAACGTCAACTATACTGACCTAACTTTCCCAGCGACAACCGGTGGTCTTCATCACACATATAGGGGAGCGTGGGTTAACACAACCCTCCCATGGCTCCATGTTTTTAGAGGATAAATGGTGGGAAATATGTCCACCCCTCCTTATAAAACTAGGGTCAACACCTTATCATTGATCATATCGTGTCATTCTTGTTGTTCTTAGAGCCACATCATTGAATAACCAATTTGGGCAACTATGCTTCCCATAAAACCCGTAGTTGCTCACATATCATGTGACAATGTTTGTGAACAATGATTTAATTACGAAATAATGCTTAATAGCATACCTTTATTCTTTCAATGTCCATGATATTGGTGTTAACTCAATGATACAATTGTTTGATTATTTCTTCGCCTAATAACTTATAGGTTAGCTTACCAAAACACATAATCATGCATAACAATATTATCATTTTAATGCTATTAACACTGCTATAGATCGACATTTAATATAGACAAGTGTATATATTTACCATGTGCATCACACCAATTATCCATTTACAATATAAATCAAATTGGTATCCACATACCAAAACTTCCCTTTTAAGTTTGCATGCTTAAAGGAAATCATATAATTTCAATTTTTAATAACATAAACAATGAAACTCATACATTAGGTCCACATGTCCTCATAATCTAGTTCTATCAGTTTAACTTAGTTCAACATATAATAAACAAAGCAATAAAAATATAGACCATAATGTAGTTTAGATGTTGGAAATCAAAATATGATGCATTACACTTATCAAAGAGACGTGGGAAAAGCAACATCTCCTATGAGGAGACATAGGTTTATAATTGGCATGTGAGAAACAAAAGGAACAATAAATATAAAATAGTGACAATTCCACCCGAGTATGACCTCTTGCAAAAATCATCAGAAGAGAAAGAACTAATGTCAATGCATGAATTGCCACACCCATGGATCACAAATTGGATATGTCTTACGAAGGTCCAATATCACAAAGACAACATGACAACATGCATTTTCTAGATATCTTATTCACAAGGAAGACAGGGCATACACATTATTGCACTTAAGATTGCTAACTAATAAAGTTAATAGTTGGGTCTCGTTATGCACATGGAAGAAATTTGTTGTGAAGGGGAAACCTTTAAGCCACAAAAATGTAAATATTGTTTGATGATAAACCACAGTAAACCACCTTCTTGCCCTATCTTTTTATGAGTGATTTGCATATAAAACCACACAAGTTGCTATGTGATGGAATCAATGATGTTCACCATTGTGAGATGTGAACCATTTACAAAGATGAATAATGGATAACTATAATTTATAACCTGTTTGTTAAACTTCTTTTTGAAGTCACAAGTGAGAGGCACAAAATAGGGTAATGAGAACAATAAAACTTCAAGGAAAGTCAATGTGAATCCCACACAATGGACCTTTATAATAAACAGAGGTTATCCCATGTGTTCCCGTGATTTAACTTGACTATAGGAAATTAATTGTACCCAAATCTTGAAATTCTAACTTGTTTATTAAACTTCTTTTTGAAGTCACAAGTGAGAGTGAGAGGCACACAATACGGTAATAAGAACAATAAAACTTCAAGGAAAGTCAATGTGAATCCCAGACGATGGACCTTTATAGTAAATTGATTCTCTTTTGACAGATGTTATCCCATGTGTTGCCAAGATTTAACTCGATTATAGGAAATTAATTTCACCCCAATCTTGAAAAGGGGGTGAACCTAGGCTTGACATGTAACCTTGTGGATAGATAAGTTGCATAGTTTGAAAATGATTTAGATGTGAGGCGGTGCTTCATGGATTAAACAAAGTAATTACACGTGGCCTCTATCGAGAAACATGCAT